>JAAIUW010000092.1:0-84857 GCA_014851425.1 Senna tora | reverse complement strand
CTTGTTAATCAGTTTTCGCCGATGAGTGTTTCGAAAACTCGATATTCATTAGTTTTTGCCGATTAGTGTTTCAGAAACTTGATATTCATCAGTTTTCGCCAATGAGTGTTTTGAAAACTTGATTTTCTTGTTGATCAGTTTTCGCTGATGAGTGTTCCGAAAACTTGATATTCATAAGTTTTCTTCAGAGAGTGTTTAGAAAACTCGATATTCATCAGTTTTCGCCAATGAGTGTTTCGAAAACTTGATTTTCTCGTTAATCAGTTATCGCCGATGAGTGTTTCGAAAACTTGATTTTCTTGTTAATCAGTTTTAGCCGTTGAGTGATTCGAAAACTTGATATTCATAAGTTTTCACCGGGGAGTGTTTCAAAATTTTGATATTCATTAGTTTTCGCCAATGAGTGTTTCGAAAAATTGATTTTCTTGTTAATCAGTTATCGCCGATGAGTGTTTTGAAAACTTGAAATTCATCAGTTTTCGCCAATTTGTGTTTTGGAAACTTGATATTCATCAGTTTTCGCCGATGAATGTTTCCAAAACTTGATATTCATCAGTTTTCCCCGATTAGTGTTTCAGAAACTTGATATTCATCAGTTTTCGCCAATGAATGTTTCGAAAACATGATTTTCTTGTAAATCAGTTTTTGCCGATGAGTGTTTCGAAAACTTAATATTCATCAGTTCTCGCAAATGTGTCTTTCGAAAACTTGATTTTCTTGTTAATCAGTTTTCATCGATGAGTGTTTGGAAAACTTGATATTCATCAGTTTTTGCCGGTGAGTATTTCGAAAACTTGAGATTCATCAGTTTCATCATTTTTTGCCGGTGCGTGTTTCGAAAACTTGATATTCATCAGTTTTCGCCAATAAGTGTTTCGAAAATTTGATTTTTTTGTTCATCAGTTTTCGCCGATGAGTGTTTCGAAAACTTCATATTCATAAGTGTTTGCCGGTGAGTATTTCGGAAACATGATATTTATCAGTTTTCGCCAATGAGTGTTTCGAAAACTTGATTATCTTGTTAATCAGTTTTCGCCGATGAGTGTTTCGAAAACTTGATATTCATCAATTTTTGCCGGTGAGTGTTTCAGAAACTTTAAATTCTTCAGTTTTCGCCAATGAGTGTTTCGAAAACATGATTTTCTTGTGAATCAGTTTTCGCCGATAAGTGTTTCGAAAAGTTGATATTCATCAGTTTTCGCCGATTATTCTTTCGAAAACTTGATATTCATCAGTTTTTGCCTGTGAGTGTTTCGGAAACTTGATATTCATCAATTTTCGCCAATGAGTGTTTCGAAAATGTGATTTTCTTGTTAATCAATTTTCGCCGGTGAGTGTTTCGAAAACTTGATATTCATCAGTTTTCGCAAATGAGTCTTTCGAAAACTTGATTTTCTTGTTAATCAGTTTTCGCCGATGAGTGTTTGGAAAACTTGATATTCATCAGTTTTTGCCAGTGAGTATTTCGAAAACTTGATATTCATCAGTTTTCGCCAATGAGCGTTTCGAAAACTTGATTTTCTTGTTAATTAGTTTTCGCCGTTGAGTGTTTCGAAAACTTGATAATCATTAGTTTTCGCCAATTATTGTTTCGAAAACTTGATTTTCTTGTAAATAAGTTTTCGCCGATGAGTGTTTCAAAATCGTGATATTCATCAGTTTTCGCCGGTAAATGTTTCGAAAACATGATATTCATCCGTTTTTGCCAATGAGTGTTTCGAAAACTTGATTTTCTTGTTAATCAGTTTTCGCCGACCAGAGTTTCGAAAAGTTGATATTGATCTGTTTTCGCCGGTGAGTGTTTCAAAAACTAGATATTCATCAGTTTTCACCAATGAGTGTTTCGAAAACCTGATTTTCTTGTTAATCAGTTTTCGCCGATGAGTGTTTCAAAAACCTGATTTTCTTGTTAATCAGTTTTCGCCGATGAGTGTTTGGAAAACTTGATATTCGTCAATTTTCGCCGGTGAGTGTTTCGAAAACTTGATATTCATCAGTTTTCGCCAATAAGTGTTTCGAAAATCTGATTTTCTTGTTGATCAGTTTTCGCCGATGAGTGTTTCGAAAACTTGATATTCATAAGTTTTTTCCGGTGAGTGTTTCGGAAACTTGATATTCATCAGTTTTCTCCAATGAGTGTTTCGAAAACTTGATTACCTTGTTAATCAGTTTTCGCCGATGAGTGTTTCGAAAACTTGATATTCATCAGTTTTCGCCAGTGAGTTTTTCGAAAACTTTTTATTCTTCAGTTATCGCGAATCAGTGTTTCGAAAACTTGATTTTCTTGTTAATCAATTTTCGCCAATGAGTGTTTCGAAAACTTGATTTTCTTGTTAATCATTTTTTGCCGACGAGTGTTTTAAAAACTTGATTTTCCTATTAATCAGTTTAAGCCGATGAGTGATTCGAAAACTTGATATTCATCAGTTTTCATCTTTCAGTGTTTCGAAAATTTGATATTCATCATTTTTGCCAATGAATGTTTCGAAAACTTGATTTTCTTGTCAATCAGTTTTCGCCAATGAGTGTTTCGAAAACTTGATATTCATCAGTTTTTGTCGGTGACTATTTCGGAAACTTGATATTCATATGTTTTCGCAAATGAGTGTTTCGAAAACTTGATTTTCTTGTTAATCAGTTTTCGTCGATGAGTGTTTCGAAAGCTTGATATTCATCAGTTTTCGCCGGTGAGTGTTTCGGAAACTTTATATTCTTCAGTTTTCGCCAATGAGTGTTTCAAAAACTTGATTTTCTTGTTAATCAATTTTCGCCGGTGCGTGTTTCGAAAACTTTATATTCATCAGTTTTCGCCAATGAGTCTTTCGAAAACTTGATTTTCTTGTTAATCAGTTTTCACCGATGAGTGTTTGAAAAACTTGATATTCATCAGTTTTCGCCGGTGAGTGTTTCGAAAACTTGATATTCATCAGTTTTTGCCAATGAGTGTTTCGAAAACTTGACTTTCTTGTTCATCAGTTTTCGCCGATGAGTGTTTCGAAAACTTCATATTCATCAATTTTCGCCGGTGAGTGTTACGGGAACATGATATTCTTCAGTTTTCGCCAATGAGTGTTTCGAAAACTTGATTTTCTTGTTAATCAATTTTCGCCGGTTACTGTTTCGAAAATTTGATGTTCATCAGTTTTTGCCAATGAGTGTTTCGAAAACTTGATTTTCTTGTTAATCAGTTTTAGCCGATGAGTGTTTCAAAAACTTGATATTCATCAGTTTTCGTCGATTAGTGTTTCGGATACATGATATTCATCAATTTTCGCCAATGAGTGTTTCGAAAACTTGATTTTCTTGTTAATCAGTTTTCGCCCGTGAGTGGTTCGGAAACGTGATATTCTTCAGTTTTCGGCAATGAGTGTTTCGATAACTTGATTTTCTTGTTAATCAATTTTCGCCGGTGAGTGTTTCGAAAACTTGATAATCATCAGTTTTAGCCAATGAGTCTTTCGAAAACTTGATTTTCTTGTTAATTATCAGTTTTAGCAAATGACTGTTTGGAAAACTTGATATTCATCACTTTTCGCCGGTGAGTGTTTCGAAAACTTGATATTCACCAGTTTTTGTCAATGAGTGTTTCGAAAACTTTATTTTCTTGTTAATCAGTTTTCGCCGTTGAGTGTTTCGAAAACTTGATAATCATCAGTTTTTGCCGATGAGTGTTTTGAAAACTTGATTTTCTTGTCAATCAGTTTTCACCGATGAGTGTTACGAAAACTTGATATTCATCAGTTTCCGCCGATTAGTGTTTCGGAAACATGATATTCATCAGTTTTCGCCAATGAGTGTTTCGAAAACTTGATTTTCTTGTTGATCAGTTTTCGCCGATGAATGTTTTGAAAACTTGATATTCATAAGTTTTCGCCGGTGAGTAGTTCGGAATCTTGATATTCTTCAGTTTTCGCTAATGATTGTTTCGAAATCTTGATTTTCTTGTTAATCAATTTTCGCCGGTGAGTGTTTCGAAAACTTGATATTCATCAGTTTTAGCCAATGAGTCTTTCAAAAACTTGATTTTCTTGTTAATTATCAGTTTTCGCCGATCAGTGTTTGGAAAACTTGATATTCATTAGTTTTCGCCGGTGAGTGTTTCGTAAACTTGATATTCACCAGTTTTCGCAAATGAGTGTGTTGAATGCTTAATTTTCTTGTTAATCAATTTTCGCTAGTCAGTGTTTCGGAAACTTGATTTTCATCAGTTTTCGCCAATGAGTCTTTAGAAAACTTGATTTTCTTGTTAATCAGTTTTCGCCGATGAGTGTTTGGAAAAGTTGATATTCATCAGTTTTCGCCGGTGAGTGTTTCGAAAACTTGATAGTCATCAGTTTTTGCCAATGAGTGTTCCGAAAACTTGATTATTTGTTAATCAGTTTTCGCCGTTGAGTGTTTCGAAAACTTGATACTCATCAGTTTCCGCCAAAGAGTGTTTCAAAAACTTGATTTTCTTGTTAATAAGTTCTCGATGATGAGTGTTTCGAAAACTTGATTTTCATCAGTTTTCGCCAGTGAGTGTTTCGTAAACTTGAGATTCATCTGTTTTCACCAATGAGTGTTTCGAAAACATGATTTTCTTGTTGATCAGATTTCGCCGATGAGTGTTTCGAAAACTTGATATTCATCAGTTTTCGCCGGTGAGTGATTCAAAAACCAAATATTCATCAGTTTTCACCAATGAGTGTTTTGAAAACCTGATTTTCTTGTTTATCAGTTTTCGCCGATGAATGTTTTGAAAATTTGATATTTATCAGTTTTCGCCGGTGAGTGTTTAGGAAACTTGATATTCTTCAGTTTTCGCCAATGAGTGTTTCAAAAACTTGATTTCTTGTTAATCAATTTTCGCCGGTGAGTGGTTCGAAAACTTGATATTCATCAGTTTTCGCTAATGAGTCTTTCGGAAACTTGGTTTTCTTGTTTATCAGTTTTCGCCGATGAGTGTTTGGAAAACTTGATACTCATCAGCTTTCGTCGGTGAGTGTTTTGAAAACATGATATTCATCAGTTTTTGCCAATGAGTGTTTCGAAAACATGATTTTGTTGTTGGTCAGTTTTCGTCGGTGAGTATTTCGAGAACTTGATATTCATCTGTTTTCGCGAATGAGTGTCTCGAAAACTTGATTTTCTTGTTAATCAGTTTTCGCCGATGAGTGTTTCGAAAACTTGATATTTATCAGTTTTCGCCGATTAGTTTTTCGAAAACTTGATATGGATCAGTTTTCGCAAAAGAGTGTTTCGAAAACTTGATTTTCTTTTTAATCAGTTTTCGCCGGTGAGTATTTCGAAAACTTGATATTCATCAGTTTTCACCGGTGAATGTTTCGAAAACATGATATTCATCAATTTTCGCGTATGAGTGTTTCGAAAACTTGATATTCATTAGTTTTCGCCAATCCGTGATTCAAAAACTTGATTTTCTTGTTGATCAATTTTCGTCTATGAGTGTTTTGAAAACTTGATATTCATGTATTTTCGCCAATGAGTGTTTCCAAAACTTGATTTTCTTGTTAATCAATTTTCGCCGGTGAGTGTTTCGAAAACTTGATATTCTTTAGTGTTAGTCAATGAACCTTTCGAAAACTTGATTTTCATGTCAATTATCAGTTTTCGCCTATGAGTGTTTGGAAAATTTGATATTCATTAGTTTTAGTCAGTGAGTGTTTCAAAAACTTGATATTCATCAGATTTCGCCAATGAGTGTTTCGAAAACATGATTTTCTTATTAATCAATTTTCATCAGTGAGTGTTTCGAAAACTTGATATTCATCAGTTTTTGCCAATGAGTGTTTCGAAAACTTGATTTTCTTGTTAATTAGTTTTCACCGATGAGTGTTTTGAAAACATGGTATTCATCAGTTTTCGCCAATTAGTGTTTTCGAAAACCTATTTTTCATGTTAATCAGTTTTCGCCGATGAGCGTTTCGAAAACTTGATATTCATCAATTTTTGTCGATGAGCGTTTCGAAAACTTCATATTCATCAATTTTCGCCGATGAGTGTTTTGAAAACTTGATTTTCTTGTTAATCAGTTTTCGCCGTTGAGTGTTTCGAAAACTTGATATTCATTAGTTTTCGCCGATTAGTGTTTAGGATACTTGATATTCATCAGTTTTCGCCAAAGAGTGTTTTGAAACATGATTTTCTTGTTAATCAGTTTTCGCCGATGAGTGTTTCAAAAACTTGATATTCATCAGTTTACGCCGGTGACTGTTTCGAAAACTTGATATTCATCAGTTTTCGCCGGTGAATGTCTCGAAAACATAATTTTCTTGTTTATCAATTTTCGCCGATGAGTCTTTCAAAAACTTGATATTCATTAATTTTCGTCGATTAGTGTTTTGGATTCTTGATATTCCTAAGTTTTTACAATTTATTGTTTCGAAAACTTGATTTTCTTGTTAATCAGTTTTCGTAGATGAGTGTTTCAAAAACTTGATATTCATTAGTTTTCAACGATGAGTGTTTCGGAAACATGATATTCATCAGTGTTCGCCAATGAGTGTTTCGAAAACTTGATTTTCTTGTTAATCAGTTTTCGCCGATGAGTGTTTCGAAAACTTGATATTCATCAGTTTTCACCGGTGAGTGTTTCCAAAACTAGATATTCATCACTTTTCGCAAATGAGTGTTTCGAAAACTTGACTTTCTTCTTAATTAGTTTTTGCCGACGAGTGTTTCGAAAACTTGATATTCATCAGTTTTTGCCGATGAGTGTTTTGAAAACTTGATTTTCTTGTTAAACAGTTTTCGCCGATGAGTGTTGCGAAAACTTGATATTCATAAGTTTTCGCCAATGAGTGTTAGGGAATCTTGATATTCATAAGTTTTCGCCGATGAGTGTTTCGAAATCTTGATATTCATCAGTTTTCGCCGATTATTATTTCGAAATCTTTATATTCATCAATTTTTTCGAATGAGTGTTTCGAAAACTTGATTTTCTTGTTAATCAGTTTTCGCCAATGAGTGTTTCGAAAACTTAATTTTTTTGTTAATCAGTTTTCGCCGATGACTGTTTTGAAAACTTGATATTCATTGGTTTTTGCTGGTGAGTGTTACAAAAACTTGATATTCACCAGTTTTCGCCAATGAGTGTTTCGAAAACTTGATTTTCTTGTTAATCAGTTTTTGCCAATGAGTGTTTTAAAAACTTGATATTCATTAATTTTCGCCGATGTGTGTTTCGAAAACTTGATATTCATTAATTTTCGCCAGTGAGTGTTTCGAAAACTTTATTTTCTTGTTAATCAGTTTTCACCGATGAGTGTTTCGAAAACTTGATATTCATCAGTTTTTGCCAATGAGTGTTTTGAAAACTTGATTTTCTTGTTAATCAGTTTTCGCCGATGAGTGTTTCGAAACCTTGATATTCATCAGTTTTCGCCGGTGAGTGTTTGACAACACTCATTCTAATCATAATATTTTGTATCATTTGGCAAGGTTTTATTGTGTTTATTGTGTCCAATTGCATGCTTTCATGGTATATTGATTCATATGAGTATTGGATTTAATTCTTGCTAATTCCATGAGGAGGATTAGCAAGAAGATCAACATTTGGGAGCCATAATGCAAGCGAGGGAGAAGAACCGGGGAAAAACCAAGCAAAAATGACAAGTTTTCATTTCTGCTCACCGCAGCGAGCAGAATTGATTGAAATGGCCATGTCTACTCGCTGCAGCGATCAAATTGCTCACTGCAACGAGCACATCAGATAAGCCCGCGTTTTTACATCAGAAAATCATTTTTGGGCCGAATTGGTGGGCCCCACTCACCCCAATCAGACCTAATTTGGCCCCAATACATTAGGGTTAAGTGAGGAGGCTAAGGGGGATCATTAGGACATCATCTTTTCTCCAAGTTCTCACCTTCCTCTCATCTCCAAGCCTCCATTTTCATTCCCTCTTCATCTTCTTCACTCCACCTCCATTCTCACCATTTCCTCTGCAACATTCATCATCATCCATGGCTGGGCACAGTTTGGAGAAGCTTGGTGGAGCATTCTGCATCTCCATGAGTGGCTAAACTTCTAGTGCTTTGGAGGAGGATGATTCGGGCTTGAGCTTTTGCTTTACTAGGAAGTTTTTTCTTGTTTTCCTTCTACTTCCCTTTATAGATTCATTATTATCTTGTTGATTTTGATGGATTTGTATTGATTGTGGTTCCTTGGTTGTGGAACTTAACTTGGTTGTAGTTGGATATTAGGGATTGATATAGATTTGTGATTTGTATTTTCATTCTCCCATTCTGGGTTTTGATTACATTGGATTTGGTTAAATCATATTGTAGTTTTGATTCATTGTGGAAGTTACTCTAATGACAATGGTATTTGTTGAGTTGAATTCTAATCTATATTAAATTCCCCATTTGCTTCATTGATGGTATTTGATTAGGCTTCTTAATTGTCCGATTGGTTAATTGCATTCTCTAATTAATTTACCTAGGTTTAGTGGTCACTAAACTACTTTAGGAAATGGCCTTTCATTGATTAACTCCACACTTTTTAATAGCAAGGATAGCCCAAAGCATTCTCCAACAAAGCATATCCATCTTAACACATTCACCTCACTTTTACTTGCTTTGAAATATTGAATAATCACAAAAAGATTTAGTTTTAGTTTCTTTTAGATACATTTACTCTTCTTGCACACCAACTGTTTGATAAAATTCCTCAAAGACCTCCATATTTTTGTGAACATCTTACATAATTGACAATTGAATACATAGGCTCCGCGAGAGAGATTCGAACTAGGTTGTGCCACTAGCTGCACATTCTAGCGTTAACCTGATTGGTGCCGGCCTCGCGACAAGGCCGCGTTCCTCAATTTGGCGCCGTTGCCAGGGAGGCATTTTGGTTCTTTTTGCAACTGTGCTAGATCTTTACGAAACAGGTTGTCTTCGCGTGATTCCTTCGGGAATTCCATAGTTTAAGTTTAATTTAATTGTCTTTGTGTTTTCATTTGTGTTTTTGGTTTTGTGTTTCTAAGTAGTTTATTCATGTTTTAGCATTTAGATTGTATCCTTTTTGATTGATATACTTTTTTCTGTGTGTTTTCTTTCTTTTGTTTGTTCGTTTAGTGCATGCTAAGAAGTTCTAGAGGAGACCTAATTCCATTGGATTTAGAAATTGAAAGAACTCTTAGGAAAATCAGAAAACTCAAAAAGGATGTGATTAAGGCTAACCAAGAAAGTGAAAGAGAACTAGCAAAAGAAGAAATGGCCGAAGAGGATAACGGGGATAATAGGATGGACAATAGGGAAAGGAATGAAGAAGGTAATAATGGGGTAGATCAACCTAAAAAGTCTATTAAACAATTGAATCAATTTGTTGATAATTTTGAATCTTTGGTTGGTACTACTCCTACTTTTACTACAGATTTTGAAATTAAAGGTTCTCTTGTGCGCTCACTTCCAAAATTTCATGGTCTTTCAGGTGAGAACCCGTATACACATCTAAGCTCTCTCCACATGCATTGCATGATGATGAAGCCCGTTGGGGCTAAACTTGAAGAAGTCATGTGGAAGGTTTTCCATCTCACTCTGGAAGGGAAGGCAAAGGTTTGGTATATGAGTTTGCCAAGGTACACCCCAGATGCTTACCAAACATGGGATAATTTGAAGAAGCACTTTATTGAAAAATATTATCCTTCAAACAAAGTCGCCGCAGCAAGAAAAGAAATTGCAACTTCAAGGCAAGAAGAGGGTGAAACATTCTATGGATATTGGACACGTGTTCAGGATATGGTAGCAAAATGTCCAAACCATCAAATTCCACTGGAGCACCTGGTCCAAGCTTTTGTTTATGGGTTAACTGATGAAGATGCAAAAATGCTCAATGCAGCTGCTAATGGGTCCATAGAAGACATGCCCCCTGATGAAGCAATGGAGTTGATCAAGAAGCTCGCCTTGAGTAGGCAGAACATTACCACAAGGGATACCCGAGTAGTAAAAGAGATATCTCCAGCAGATCGAGATCCATTATTGGTGAAAGTGGTGCATGAACTGTCTGCACTAGCCAAGAGGGTGGATGGACTAAGCATCCAATCTTCACAGTCACCAACTCAACAGCTAGCTATGGTATGCGCTAGTTGTACATTTTACGATTCCCCTATGCACATATCAGCAGATTGCCCTAGTCAATATGAAGATGTGAATGCAATGTATCAAGCACGGCCTGGGCAATACCAACAAAGGGACCCTTACTCCAATACATACAATCCTAGTTGGAGAGATCACCCTCACCTCAGATATGGGAATAGCGGTAATAAGAATACTCAAGGGTTTGGCAGTGGGCAAAGTCAAGGGAACTATCCTTCTAGAGGAGGAAATTCTTATGGTGGTCAATACTCAAATTTTCAAGGAGCCTCATCTAGCCAAGCACCAAAACAGAACACCACCAATGCCATGGTTCCCATTATTCAAGGTGCACCCTCTTCAAGCAATGATGAGATTAAACAGCTTCTAGTGAAAGGGTTCTCAGATATTGGTGCAAAATTTGACCAAGAGCGTAGTATCACTGATGATAAAATCAAGGCCGTCGCCTCACACGTTCACTCATGCTTCACCAATATCATGAACAAGTTTGAACAAATGGAAGTAAAGCATGACAACCTGAACTCATTTGTCACTCAGTTGTCTAACAAGAAGAGTGATGATCAAGCTAGATCAAGTGGAGTGACGCCTTCTAACACAGTGATCAATTCTAAGTCACTGGATGCCAAAAGCCTTAGAAGCGGCAGAAAGGTCAGATTTGAAGACAAGGAAGATGATGATGAAATTGAAGAAATTGTCTGTGAAAGTCCTCCTTTGTCACCACTCAAGCTTTCTGAGAGCTCCAAAGAAACTAGGCTGCGGGAAAAAGTTGAGGAAAAGAAGAAGGAGCAACAAGAGGAACCAAAAGAAAAAGAGGAACAAAAGGAGAAGGAAGAAGCAATTAACAAAGCCATCTCCACCCAAAAAGGTAAGGAGGTAAGTACAAGTGATCTTCCCTTTCCTAATTCATATTTGTTAAGTAAGAAGGTCAAGGAAGTTAAAATTGATGAAGAGGCACTGAATTTATTTACCAAGTAGAAGTTAATATTCCTTTATTAGAGTTGGTAAGAAAAGTGCCTAAATATGCAAAAGTTTTGAAGGAGCTTTGTACAAACAAGAGAAGATTTAGACCAAATGAAAGATTTGAAGTGAGCTCTAATGTTTCTGCTCTTTTTAAACCCCAAATCCCGGTCAAGTGTCAAGACCCGGGGTCTTTCACAATCCCATGTACTATTGGTAAAGTTACTATAGGGGGTGCATTACTTGATCTAGGGGCTGCTATTAATGTCATGCGTAAATCTGTTTATCAGGCCCTAGGTCTTAAAACACTCCAACCCACTACAGTAATCTTACAATTAGCAAATAGGTCTATTAGGTGACCTGATGGGATTATAGAGGACATTTTGGTCCGAGTGAAAGATTTGCTTATTCCAGCTGATTTCTATGTTCTTGATATGGCTACGGGAATGCCTCAAGATTCCATTCTCATTTTTGGTCGTCCCTTTTTGAGAACTGCTAACACTTTGATTAGCATGAAAGAAGGAACGATCTCTATAAGTGGGAGATCATAAAGTTAATTTTAATATGTATGAGGCCATGAAGCATCCATATGAGGATTATTCATTACTTGGGGTTAGTGCAATAGATGTAATCATGGAAGATGAACATGTAGGTTATAAGTTTGATGATGCTAATTCTGAATCTATTGTTGATGCATTTACTAATGGTTATTTTTCATTCACTGAACTTTTGCATGATGACACTCTTGCTTCATTCTCTTCTTTATATTCTTTTCCATCTACTTGCTCTTGTGGAGGTGATCCCTCATGTCTTAACTGCATGTCAGTTGATTGTACACGTGGTACCCCACAATCTGATACATTTTCTATGACTAGTTATTCTTTGGATTCTCTTTCTTCTTTGAGTAGTTATGATGGCCCTTTGGGGAAGTTATTCATTGAGTTTTCAGGTGAGTCAAGCAATGAAACAGGGAAGGTGATCCAAAACAAAGTTCAACATATTCTGCCATGTGAAGACCCCGTTGCTGCTTCTCCACCTTCTCACCTATTCCAAGGGCAACATAGTAAAAGAAAGGACATCACGGTTGAGGCTAAGTCAACCGAAGAAGGGAACATACTACCAAGGTTTGAATGCATGGAAGTTAAGGCAAGTGGTAAAAATGAAATTTTAAAGGGAAGTACTCTTGCCACTTTAGATGTTCAAAACTTAGTTCCTTCTGTAATTCAACCTCCCACTCTAGAGCTCAAAGAGCTCCCTTCAAATCTAAAGTATGTTTTCTTAGAGTTAAATCTAATGGGTTATCTGACGAGAATGAAGGGAAGCTCTTAAACCTTTTGAGAAAACATAAAAGAGCAATATGGTGGACTTTAGCAGATATACCAGGGATTAGTCCTACAATTTGTACACATAGAATTCTGTTATAGGAGGGGTTGCAGCCCAAGCGGCAACCCCAAAGGAGGTTGAATCCTTTGATTTTAGATGTGGTCAAGAAAGAGGTCACTAAGCTTTTGAGTGCGGGTATTATATACCCAATTTCTGATAGTAAATGGGTTAGCCCTGTGCAGGTTGTACCAAAGAAGAGTGGGATTACAATAGTGAAAAATGAGAAGGGTGAGTTGATTCCCACTAGAGTCCAGAATTCGTGGAGCATGTGTATTGACTATAGAAAATTAAATGATGCCACTAGAAAGGACCATTTCCCTTTACCCTTTATTGACCAGATGCTTGAGAGGCTTGCTGGTAGGTCTTATTACTGTTTCCTTGATGGATTCTCTGGTTATTTTCAAGTACCAATTGCTTCAGAGGATCAAGAAAAGACCACTTTTACTTGCCCCTAGGGTACATTTGCATATAGGAGAATGCCTTTCAGTTTGTGTAATGCTCCTGGTACATTTCAGCGTTGTATGATGTCTATTTTTTCTGATTTTCTTGAACAATGCATGGATGTATTTATGGATGTTTTTACAGTTTATGGAGAATCATTTGATGCATGTTTAAACAACTTAGATAAAATTCTTGCTAGATGTTCTGTAAAAGGTCTTATGCTAAATTATGAAAAGTGCCATTTTATGGTTGATCAAGGAATTGTTTTAGGACATTTAATTTCAGGAAAAGGGATTGAGGTGGATAAAGCAAAAATAGAAGTAATCTCCTCCCTCTCATACCCCACATGTGTTAAAGAGATTAGATCATTTTTGGGTCATGCAGGGTTCTATATGAGGTTCATTAAGGATTTTAGCAAAATTGCATATCCATTATCTCAATTACTTCAAAAAGATGCAGAGTTTAACTTTAGTGAAGCTTGTAAGGTAGCATTTAATGAACTTAAAGCTAGGCTTGTGAAACCACCTATTCTTACTGCGCCTAACTGGAATTTACACTTTGAAATTTCTTGTGATGCATCTAACTTTGCAGTGGGAGCCATGTTAGGGCAAAAGGAGAACAAAATGTCTAGGGTGATTGCTTATGCTTCCAAGACATTGGACTCGGCTCAGATTACACCACTACTGAGAAGGAACTTTTTGCCGTAGTCTTTGCCTTGGAAAAATTACGTCCTTACTTGTTAAATTCTAGAGTTGTTGTGTATTCTGACCATGCAGCAGTTAGGTACCTCTTTTCAAAGCCTCACTCCAAGCCAAGGGGGTTAAGTTAGGAGGCTAAGGGGGATCATTAGGATATCATCTTTTCTCCAAGTTCTCACCTTCCTCTCATCCCCAAGCCACCATTTTCATTCCCTCTTCATCTTCTTCACTCCACCTCCATTCTCACTCATTTCTTCTGCAACATTCATCATCATCCATGGCTGGGCACGGTTTGGAGAAGCTTGGTAGAGCATTCTTCATCTCCATGAGTGGCTAAACTTCTAGTGCTTTGGAGGAGGATGATTCGAGCTTGAGCTTTGGCTTTACTAGGGAGTTTTTCTTGTTTTCCTTCTACTTCCCTTTATAGATTCATTATTATCTTGTTGATTTTGATGGATTTGTATTGATTGTGGTTCCATGGTTGTGGAACTTAACTTGGTTGTAGTTGGATACTAGGGATTGATATAGATTTGTGATTTGTATTTTCATTCTCCCATTGTGGGTTTTGATTACATTGGATTTGGATAAATCTTATTGTAGTTTTGATTCATTGTGGAAATTACTCTAATGACAATGGTATTTGTTGAGTTGAATTCTTATCTATATTAAATTCCCCATTTGCTTCATTGATGGTATTTGATTAGGCTTGTTAATTGTCCGATTGGTTAATTGCATTCTCTAATTAATTTACCTAGGTTTAGTGGTCACTAAACTACTTTAGGAAATGGCCTTTCATTGATTAACTCCACACTTTTTGATAGCAAGGATAGCCCAAAGCATTCTCCAACAAAGCATATCCAACTTAACACATTCACCTCAGTTTTACTTGCTTTGAAATATTGAAAAATCACAAAAAGATTTAGTTTTAGTTTCTTTTAGATACATTTACTCTTCTTGTACACCAACTGTTTGATAAAATTCCTCAAAGACATCCATATTTTTGTGAACATCTTACATAATTGACAATTGAATACATAGGCTTCGCGAGAGAGATTCGACCTAGGTTGTGCCACTAGCTGCACATTCTAGCATTAAATTGATTGGTGTCGGCCTCGCGACAAGGCCACATTACCATTTACCACTATGGAAAGCCTGCCCAAATAGGGCCAACAGGTAATTACCTAACATCCTAGGGCGTCCCCAGATGTGCGCACAAAGTTAGAACCTCAGGATCACCAGTCCCGGACTGGATTATTTCCTCACTAGTTGCTAGGCAGCTACGTCCCGGACACATTCCTAGCCAGCCTAGTGTGTCCTTTTCATACAGATCAAATTATACATTATAATTTTTATCCACAGGTAATGTTTACTCAGTTTCCAAATTAATTGCCTCTCCAGGGCATCAAAACACTGATATTGCCTCTCCAGGGCATCAAACACAGTAATTGCCTCTCCAGGGCATCAAAACATATATACTGCCTCTCCAGGGCATCAAAACATGGATACTACCTCTCCAGGACAAATTTTCCATTTTACCCCTCCAGGGGCATATGCACATCAAAATACAGATGCATGCTCAAAGGCCTGCCCTCCAAGGCACTTTCAGTTCATAGATACATGCAAAAGTTCGTTTTCATGATTTGGATGCCACACACTTAAATAGCCTGATAAAATCATTAAATTCAGCAACTGGTCAACAAAATCAAACAGAAGTCAACCACAACACCAAATATAACTTACACAGTAAGTAACATGCATAATTATTGATTTAAACATCCAAAGGTCATGAAATTTCACCACAAGCATCATTAATGCATACTCAACAGCCTTTGTCAATTTTCCAGTAAAGACAATTGCATTTGGACCCTTAAATTCACAAATCTTTTCAAAAGAGTCCCATTCTTTAAAGAAAGAAATTCAAGGCACATTTCAAGTATTTAGACTTCACTTAGTCACCCAAATGGTCAATTAGGACCTGCTACACACACCCAAAAAATCCCAACAGAATTGAACCAGAATTTGGGTAGAATAGGACTTTTCAGCTTTTCTCAAGTTTTTCTTGCAATTTAGTCCCTATTAAGACTCAAATTCTGTTCTGGGTTGTTTCAAACCAAAACCAAAGTACAGCAAGTACCTAAAAGCTATTTGTGACTTGCTCATGCAGTTTTCACATAAAACTAACACCCAGAGATCATACTTTTGCAGCGAAATACATGAAATTCCCTAAAATCAAGTTGAGTTATAAAATGGGGTTAGAGGCCCCTTTGACCACTTCCCTGCTAATACAGAGAACCACTCTAACACATAGGACCAAAAAGTACAGAAATTCAACCTCAACTTGCTCAGTTTACACAGATTCTGTTATAAGGCCAAAAACAGTAAATTCAGTTCAATTTAGTCCCTATCGCATCCCCTTTTCTGTTTTGACCTCTGCCCAGCCCATTTTAGTATATCCAAAGCAAGATAAGACCACTTGTGGCTTGCACAGCAAGTGTGTGCAGCCACATCAGTACAGAGTAGCTATTTTTGCAAGTCTTTCACTCTTTTTACCATTTTTCCTCTTTTGGCCTTTTTTCTGTTTTCTAAGCCATATGATAGCACATTTTCTGTTTGGAAAGGATACTTAGGAGGTTTAGAGGGTGGGAGGACAGGCCTACCCTCTTAGAACCTGAGTACCCAAGTTTTAAACCACTAGTGCCTCTTTCCATGCTTCTCTTACTAAATTTCCACTCTAAGAGTATGAAATCCCTATTAGTCTTACTTTCATTCTTGGCACATCTCTTTTACTGTTTTGGGCTTCTCTTAGTCTCAAAAATTTGGTTTTAACAGCAAGGGTAAATTTTCACAAATCACCCCAGATTCATTCCCTCACCAAGACCCAACTCATAGGTTATATGAACAAACTAAATGGAGAATTTCATTAGTGTAAGAATGGGTAAGTTCACACATAATTCAATTCTGCAGCACAGGATTCTAGGCACAATATAGCAACCAATCAGCTTGAAAATCATGAATGTAAAACCACTTCTTGAGTAAATCATTTTCCTTAAGTAAAGTGAACCTTTACTGGACATTTTTCAAAGCTTTTGGCCACAATGAACCACAATGAAAGTAGGTGAGTTATCCCAATGACTTTGATAGCAAGCTTCACACAAGACTCACAAAATTTCATGTTCAAAGAATCCATGACTCCTCTTATTTATGTATGGACTTCATCTCATCATTTCCAATTGAAAATGCAAGCCAAATCAAGTTTGTTAACTATTATTTGTAAGAAAATAGTGGGTAGTGACCATTTTACAGCAATTGTAAATAAAACAGAAAATCATCTTCCTCCATTTTTCTTTCTATTTAATCATACACCAGAAATCATTGGTTTCAAGTCCATACAGAAGCTATCAAAACATCATTTTCAAACTTTACAGTAGTGAAAAGCAGTTTAGAGATGATTTACAGTAAAGAAACACAACTCAGCCATGAACACAGCTTTTTATGAAAATTTTCAATGTTTCAACTAAAACTTCACTACTGAAACAGAAATCTCATAAGCGACTAAATCAAGATTCCAACTCTACCTAATCCTATTACCACTTATTATTCCATCCAGACACAGTTCACAACTCATAATTCCAGGAATCATCAAAACAACAAGCATGTGATTTCATATCAGAAAACAGTGAATTTAGTAGAAAATCAACAGAATTTCGAAGCTCTGAAACAATGTACGGAAGCGTCTTATCATGCATGCATTGAGGGGATTTTCAAGATCATTCTCTTAGCTTTCTAATGAATACTCACACGCTAAATTTGGATAAAAGATGAAGGAGATATGCTTCTTGGAAGCTTCACTGCCCGAAACAGGGCATTCCGTGGCAACCTCGGGGAATTGAATCATAGAGGCTCATACCACCATTTCTGGTGGATGCTCTTGGCTCAGGGATGGAGAAGGAAGGGTAACACTATGTTACGTTGATTTTCAGAAGAAGAATCGAGAGTTTGAACCTCTGGACAGCTTGGGTAACTTGATGGAAACAACAAATTTTTGAGTTGTGTGCTTGTGTAGTTGTTTTCAGCTTCTTCCTCCACTTCCAGCTGCCAAATTTTGATTCCCCCAGCTCACACACAGTCTCAGCCTCTCTCTGAACCTATTCTCTCTTGCTCTCAGCTCTCAATTCTGGTTTTGGGTTGCTAGTGCTCACTCATCTCGGTTTCACTCTTTTTATAGCACTCAAGGCATGTGAGTAAGGAATGATGAGGGTGGTGAGGTGTGGAGCTGCTGGGGGCTCGTGGGATTGAAATAGGACACCTAACCAAGTTTTCTGGCATCTTAAAGGGGCTGTTTGGGTGGCAATTAAGCACTTAGGCCTCAGGTAGGCTTAATTTGGGTGTCTTAGTGAGTGATGCTTAAGGGGTTGTTTAATTTGAGTTCTAAAGTGATGGGTCTTGACATTTCCATCTTATTTCTGGTCACTTTTTCCTTGCCTTTGGTTTCCTCAAGTTGCTGGCAACTATAACCACCTTAATTGGGTATTTACTTGGCTTTAAAAAAAGTAAATTCGGTTACAAGCTCTTAAAAACATTAAAGAGGGATTAATTTGTGATAAATTTCCTATTTATCTCTATTTTTAGAATACGTAACCTACCTATTTATGTTTGTTTTTTATTCATTTTCATGGCTGGCACTTTGTAGGGTAGTTTAGGGTGTCTCTAAGTGGTTAAATTGAGCTTCCTTAGGCCTTAAGTAAGCTAAAGGGCTTAAGCTCCAATTTTTCAGTTCTTTCTTTTTAGTCCTGAATGTTTACTGGAGAAAATGTGTCCTTTTAGGACTTTTCATGAGGTTGGGGTCCCTTAGCTATGTCTTAGGGTATCTCGAGAGTGTCTTAGGGTATTTTTCTAGGGTCAAATAGGTCTTTTCTACCCTATTTAACTTACTAAAGGAAAGAGTTAAAAACTAACTTTTTCCTTTCAGTGTAGTCCCTAGGGTTAGGGTTAAGGTTCCTCTAGTCATTTTTCTCTGATCTTTGGGTCTCTTGGCCTCTAATTAGGGTTTCATAGACTTATGTACAAGCAAGGACATAAGCAAACACACTCAAACACTTAAAAATCAACAAGTCAAACATGTTAAATAAAAAAAAACACTTTTAGAAAAAGTCAACAGTTTTTTAGTAAAAGTCAACAATGAGACTTTTTGGTCAAAGTTGGGCTTCAATTTTTGGGATGTTACAATACTCCCCCGCTCATAGGAATTTTGCCCTCAAAATTTTTAGAAAAGTACCTGCAAATAATGCCGGATACTGTTGTCTCATGTCCTCTTCGCGTTCCCAAGTCATTTCCTGTGTCGAAACATCTTGCCACAACACTTTGACTGATGGAACGGTCTTACTCCGAAGTTGTCTGATTTCAAACTCTAGAATCTTCACAGGGACTGAGGGGTAAGTTAGATTTTCCTTTAATTCTACCGGCTCAGTTTTGAGTACATGTGAAGGGTCAGGAATGTATTTACGGAGTTGAGAAACATGGAATACGTTATGGAGGTAGGACAACTTTGGGGGCAGGGCTATTTGATATGCCGCCAGACCGATTCTCTTAACAATCTGATAGGGACCTATGAATCGCAGACGTAATTTACGCGCTTTTATTGATCTCCCTATGCTTGTCATTGGGGTTACCTTGAGGAATACATGGTCTCCCTCATTGAACTCCAGCAGTTTCCTCCTCTGATTGGCATAATTCTCTTGCCTCTGTTGGGCAACTCTCATCTTATTCCTAAACAGCAGTACCCTGTCGTTCGATTCGTGAAAATTGGATTGTTTTAGTAAGACATATAGGGTTTTATCCTTAATTTGGGCTTCTTTGATTTGAGCCCGCAGGTCACACTCGATCCTAAACTCACTCATCTCTAACTTTTCATTAGCCAACACAGTATTCAAGCCTAGGTCTCTAAACTTCTCAATCATTTTCATCTCTTCGACCACTAAGTGGGCTACCTGAATCGATTTCCTACTCAAGGCATCAGCAACTACATTGGCTTTCCTCGGGTGGTACTTAAGTTCGCAGTCATAATCCTTTAATAAATCTACCCACCTCCTTTGTCTCATATTCAACTCCTTGTGATCAAAGAGATACTTAAGTCTCTTATGGTATCAAAAGATGGTAAACCTAGCTCCGTATAGTAGGTGACTCCAAATTTGCACTGCAAAGATTACGGCCGCTAGTTCTAGGTCATGTGTTGGGTAGTTCTCTTCAGTTGGCTTTAGTTGTTGTGAGGCATACGTCACCACTTGCCTATTTTGCATAAGCACACAGCCAAGTCCTTTCCTTGAGGAATCAGTGTATACCTTGAAAGGCTTCGATGGGTCAAGAATGGTGAGCACAGGGGGTGTGGTCAACCTATCCTTCAAAGTTTGAAAGCTTGTTTCGCACTCTGCTGACCATTTGAAAGGTGTGTTATTTCGGGTTAGTCTAGTCATAGGGAGGGCTATCTCCGAAAATCCCTTTATGAATCTCCTATAGCACCCGGCTAAACCCAAAAAGCTTCTAATCTCGGTTACGGTTTGGGGTCTTTCCCAGTTCCTAACCGTCTCCGTCTTACTAGGTTCTACAGCTACGCCTTGCCTATTGATCGCATGCCCTAAAAATTTCACTTCTTCTAACCAAAACTCGCATTTCTCTATTTTGGTGTATAGTTGTTTCTCTCATAGTACTTGCAATACCAATGCAAGATGTTCTTGATGCTCTTCTTCACTCCGAGAGTATATCAGAATGTCATCAATGAACACTACGACGAATTGATCTAAGTAAGGTCAGAAAATGCGGTTCATGTAATCCTTGAACACCGCAGGGGCATTGGTAAGCCCGAATGGCAACACTAGGAATTCATAGTGGCCATAGCACGTTCTGAGCGTGGTCTTAGGGATATCTTCCTTCTTAACCCTAATCTGATGGCACCTTGATCTAAGGTTAATCTTAGAAAACACAGTCGCTCCTCGCAACTGGTCGAACAAGTCATCTATGCGGGGTAGGGGATACTTGTTTTTGATGGTCACCTTATTTAACTGCCTATAGTCTATACAAAGTCTAAGGCTTCCTAGGTCAAGGGGCGATTCCTACCCTTGAGTAGCTGTTTGGCTCCTTGCCACCAGTACTCAGCCTCACCTTGCAGTTGATAGGCCGCAAAGGCTAACTTTTGTGGATCAGCGGTATGGAGTACCTCAAACAGTTTTTTCTAGTTCCCTCAACCATTCCTCAACCACAACAGGGTCGTATGTGCCTCTGAAAACAGGAGGCCTAGCCTTCTGAAATTCAACCCATCCCATGTTATTGCCCTCATGATGCCCATTGTCATTTTGATCATGGTTGTGGTTACCATGGGCCTGGCGAAGCACCTCGGTAGTTGCTGAGGCCTGATCTCTCATAGCTTGTGCCATGTTTTCGAATGCGTGCATCATTTGACGCACCATGTCATTTTCAGGTTACCTATTGTTAGCACCGCTCCTTGTATTTGCCATAGCTTTCTGCTAAACAAAAATATCACTACGGTGATCAATCTCAATAATACTGTTAAATAGAGAAAAGTACAACAAATAGAGGAGATATGTAACAGTCTAGGGTTCCTAGCACATCCATAGACTCAATTCATTCAAACTGTCATGATCAGCTGAGTTTATCTAATCAGTGTATATGCTAGGCTATTCTACCTATGAATTAGCAGAGTTCTAATAACTGTGCTCTGATACCATAATGTAACGTCCTAGTTTCTTTATTGATTTTAGTTGCGGAATTAGGTTATTTACTTAACTTCTTAAAATCCTGGTCTAATTTTTTTCCTTTTTCCTTTCATGAAGTAAAGTATTTCCCCAAGGATCGCTTACTCTCGGTTGGTTATTTTAACCTAAGAAACTAAAAGTTACATGGTTGATACTATCGCGCTCTCCCAAAATACACATACAAATAAAGTCAAGTGAAAATGAGGTACTATACCTCTGCATATTACCTAAGCAGTTTAAAACCTAAGTCTACAACATATAATTCATACATACATATATATACAGACATAAGTATCAAAGTTAGTGGCTCGCAGGCCCAAAATAGTCAGTGCTAAAGTCTATAATAGAGTGACATCAGGGTCACTGCCAAAATGTGAGTTAGCTCCTGCTCCCTGTCCATCTCACCCCTTTCTAAGTCCTTGGGGCATCAACCGAAGGGAAGAAGAAAAGGATGTTAACCGCCTTCAGGATTTGGAAGTATCCCAGAAGGGGTACCTCCAGGAGCTCTACCTCAATCTCCAGCAACATTATGTACCTGGGCATCTGAACACACTAACGTAGTGAGATATAAAATCCCAGTAACATAGATTACCAGTTTTATAAAAGACTAATTAGTGGTTCAGCTGCATTCCTAAGAATACAGAAAAATACTTCCTTCCCAATCAACAGATAATTTAAACTTAATACACATCGATTACAAGATATTTCCACTTTCAGAAGGAAATCAATACATCAATCACAAGATATTTCCATGCACACAAATTCAGAGATATATGGTCATACTGAAAGCTGTAAACAGATGAAAAATCATTTTCATTTTAAGAACATGCATATTTACCACTATATGCAGGTTTCAGTCATGCCAGTCTTTTAAAAAAGGTACATGTTTACCTCTACATGCAACCATCAAGTCTCTCCATGACCTGTTACAACTGGTTAAACCATTACCATCAATTCAAAACCAATCTAATGAAACAGGACAATACCGACTTACCATTTACCACTATGGAAAGCCTGCCCAAATAGGGCCAACAGGTAATTACCTAACATCCAGGGCGTCCCCCGGTGTGCGCACAAAGTTAGAACCTTAGGATCACCAATCCCGGAATGGATTATTTCCTCACTAGTTGCTAGGCAGCTACGTCCCGGACGCATTCCTAGCCAGCCTATTGTGTCCTTTTCATACAGATCAAATTATACATTATAATTTTTATCCACAGGTAATGTTTACTCAGTTGCCAAATAAATTGCCTCTCCAGGGCATCAAACACAGTAATTGCCTCTCCAGGGCATCAAAACATAGATACTGCCTCTCTAGGGCAATTTTACCATTTTACCCCTCCAGGGGCATATGCACATCAAAATACATATGCATGCTCAAAAGTTTGCCCTCTAAGGCATTTTCAGTTCACAGATGCATGCAAAAGTTCATTTTCATGATTTTGATGCCACACACTTAAATAGCCTGATAAAATCATTAAATTCAGCCACTGGTCAACAAAATCAAATAGAAGTCAACCACAACGCCAAATATAACTTACACAGTAAGTAGCAGGCATAATTATTGATTCAAACATCCAAAGGTCATGAAATTTCACCACAAGCATCATTAATGCATACTCAACAGCCTTTGTCAATTTTCCAGTAAAGACAATTGCATTTGGACCCTTAAATTCACAAATCTTTTGAAAGGAGTCCCATTCTTTAAAGAAAGAAATTCAAGGCACAATTCAAGTACTTAGACTTCACTTAGTCACCCAAATGGTCAATTAGGACCTGCTACACACACCCAGAAAATCCCAACAGAATTGAACCAGAATTTGGGTAGAAATAGGACTTTTCAACTTTTCTCAAGTTTTTCTTGCAATTTAGTCCCTATTAAGACCCAAATTCTGTTATGGGTTGTTTCAAACCAAAACCAAAGTGCAGCAAGTACCTAAAAGCTTTTCGTGACTTGCTCATACAGTTTTCACAGAAAACTAACACCCATAGGCCATACTTTTGCAGCAAAATACATGAAATTCCCTAAAATCAAGTTGAGTTATAAAATGGGGTTAGAGGCTACTTTGACCACTTCCCTGCCAATACAGAGAACCACACTAACACATAGGACCAGAAAAGTACAGAAATTCAACCTCAACTTGCTCAATTTACACAGATTCTATTATAGGGACAAAAATAGTAAATTCAGTTCAGTTTAGTCCCTATTGCATCCCCTTTTCTGTTTTGACCTCTGCCCAACCCATTTTAGTATCTCCAAAGCATGATAAGACCACTTGTGCCTTGCACAGCAAGTGTGTGCAGCCACATCAGTACAGAGTAGCTATTTTTGCAAGTCTTTCACTCTTTTTACCATTTTTCCTCTTTTGGCCTTTTTTCTGTTTTCTAAGCCATAGGATAGCACATTTTCTGTTTGGAAAGGATACTTAGGAAGTTTAGAGGGTGGGAGGACAGGCCTACCCTCTTAGAACCTGAGTACCCAAGTTTTAAACCACTAGCGCCTCTTTCCATGCTTCTCTTACTAAATTTCCACTCTCTTAGTATGAAATCCCTATTAGTCTTACTTTCATTCTTGGCACATCTCTTTTACTGTTTTGGGCTTCTCTTAGTCTCAAAAATTTGGTTTTAACAGCAAGGGTAAATTTTCACAAATCACCCCAGATTCATTCCCTCACCAAGAGTATCTTCGGGTCAAATAGGTCTTTTCTACCCTATTTAACTTACTAAAGGAAAGAGTTAAAAACTAACTTTTTTCCTTTTAGTGTAATCCCTAGGGTTAGGGTTAACGTTCCTCTGGTCATTTTTCTCTAATCTTTGGGGCTCTTGGCCTCTAGTTAGGGTTTCATAAACTTATTTACAAGCAAGGACAAAAGCAAACACACTCAAACAATTAAAAATCAAAAAGTCAAACATGTTAAGTAAAAAAACCACTTTTAGAAAAAGTCAACAGTCTTTTAGCAAAACTCAAGAATGAGACTTTTTGGTCAAAGCAGGGTTTCAATTTTTTTGGGATGTTACATTAATCAGTTTTCTTCGATGAGTGTTTCGAAAACTTGATATTCATAAGTTTTCGCAGGTGAGTGTTTCCAAAACTTGATATTCATCAGTTTTCGCAAACGAGTGTTTCGAAAACTTGATATTCATCAGTTTTCGCCGGTGAGTGTTTCAGAAACTTATATTCATCAGTGTTTGCCAATGAGTGTTTCAAAAACTTGATTTTCTTGTTAATCAATTTTCGCCGATGAGTGTTTCGAAAACTTGATCATCGTGTTTATCAGTTTTCCTTGATGATTGTTTCGAAAACTTGATATTCATCAGTTTTCGCCGATTAGTGTTTCGGAAACTTGATATTCATCGGTGTTCGCCAAAGAGTGTTTCGAAAACTTGATATTCATCAGTTTTCGCCAATGGGTGTATCGAAAACTAGATTTTCTTGTTAATCAATTTTTGCCGGTGACTGTTTTGAAAACTTGATATTGATCAGTTTTCGCCAATGAGTGTTTTAAAAACATGATTTTCTTGTTAATCAGTTTTTGCTGGTGAGTGTTTCGAAAACTTCATATTTATCAGTTTTCGCCGATGAGTGTTTTGAAAACTTGATATTCTTGTTAATCAGTTTTTGCCGGTTACTGTTTTGAAAACTTCATATTCATCAATTTTCGCTAATGAGTGTTTCGAAAACTTGAATTTCTTGTTAATTAGTTTTCATTGATGAGTGTTTTGAAAACTTGATATTCATCAGTTTTCGCTGATGAGTGTTTCGAAAACTTGATATTCATCAGTTTTCGCCAATTAGTGTGTCGGAAACTTGATATTCATCTGTTTTCGCTAAAGAGTGTTTCGAAAACTTGATATTCATCAGTTTTCGCCAATGAGTGTTTCGAAAACCTGATTTTCTTGTTAATCAGTTTTCGCTGGTGAGTGTTTCAGAAACTTGATATTCATTAGTTTTCGCCAATGAGTGTTTCAAAAATTTGATTTTCTTGATAATCAGTTTTCGCCGGTGAGTGTTTCGAAAATATGATTTTCTTGTTAATCATTTTTCGCCAGTGAGTGTTTCAAATACTTGAAATTCCTTAGTTTTCGCCGATGAGTGTTTCGAAAACATGATTTTCTTGTTAATCAGTTTTTGCCGACGAGTGTTTCGAAAACATTATATTCATCAGTTTTCGCCGGTGAGTGTTTTAAAAACTTGATTTTCGTGTTTATCATTTTTCAGTTATGAGTGTTTCCAAAATTTGATATTCTTCAGTTTTTAACGATGAGTGTTTCCAAAACATGATATTCATCAGTTTTCGCCAATGAGTATTTCGAAAACTTGATTTTCTTGTTAATCAGTGTTCGCTGATGAATGTTTCGAAAACTTGATATATATCAATTTTTGACAATTAGTGTTTCGAAAACTTGATATTCATCAGTTTTCCCCATTGAGTTTTTCGAAAACTTGATTTTCTTGTTAATCTCTTTTTGCGGACGAGTGTTTCGTATACTTAATATTCATCAATTTATGCCAATGAGTGTTTCGAAAACTTGATTTTCTTGTTAATCAGTTTTCGTCGATGAGTGTTTCGAAAACTTGCAATTCATAAGTTTTCGCCGGTGAGTGTTTCCAAAACTTGATATTCATCAGTTTTCGCCAATGAGTGTTTCGAAAACTTGATTTTCTTGTTAATCAGTTTTTGCCGCTGAGTGTTTCGAAAACTTGATGTTCATCAATTTTCGCCGATGAGTGTTTCGAAAACTTGATATTCATCAGTTTTCGCCAATGATCGTTTCGAAAACTTGATTTTCTTGTTTATCAGTTTTCGCCGATGAGTGTTTCAAAAGCTTGATTTTCGTGTTTATCAGTTTTCACTGATGAGTGTTTCGAAAACTTGATATTCATCAGTTTTCGCCAATGAGTGTTTCGGAAACATGATATTCATCAATTTTCGCTGATGAGTGTTTCGAAAACTTGATAATCATCAGTTTTTGCCGGTGAGTGTTTCGGAAACTTGATATTCATCAGTTTTCGCCAATGAGTGTTTTGAAAACTTGATTTTCTTGTTAATCAGCTTTTGCTGATGAGTGTTTCAAAGACTTAATATTCATCAATTGTCTCCAATCAGTGTTACGAAAACTTGATTTTCTTGTTAATCAGAGTTCTCTGGTGAGTGTTTCAAAGACTTGATATTCATCAGTTTTCGCCCATTCGTGTTTTGAAAACTTGATTTTCTTATTAATCAGTTTTCACCGGTGAGTGTTTCGAAAATTTGGTTTTGTTGTTAATTAGCTTTCGTCGATGAGTGTTTCGAAAACTTGATATTCATCAGTTTTCGCCATTGAGAGTTTTGAAAACTTGATTTTCTTATTAATCAGTTTTCGCCGACGAGTGTTTCGAAAGCTTGTTATTCATCAGTATTCGCCGGGGAGTGTTTCAAAAACTACATTTTCATCAGTTTTCACCAATGAGTGTTTCGAAAACCTGATTTTCTTGTTATCAGTTTTCACCGATGAGTGTTTCGAAAACTTGATATTCATCCGTTTTCACCGATGAGTGATTCGAAAACTTGATATTCATCAGTTTTCGCCATTGACTGTTTCGAAAACTTAATTTCCTTGTCAATCAGTTTCCGACGATGAGTGTTTCGAAAACTTGATATTCATCAATTTTCGACGGTGAGTGTTTCGAAAACTTGATATTGATCAGTTTTTGACAATGAGTAATTCGAAAACTCGATTTTCTTGTTAATCAGTTTTCGCCGATCCGAAAACTTCATATTCATCAGTTTTCGCCGATTAGTGTTTCGAAAACTTGATATTCATCAGTTTTCGCCGATGAGTGTTTCGAAAACTTGATATTCTTCAGCTTTCGCCGGTGAGTGTTTCAAAAAGATGATATTCATCAGTTTTCGCCAATGAGTGTTTCGGAAACATGATTTTCTTGTTAACCAATTTTTGCCTATAAGTGTTTCGAAAACATAATATTCATCAGTTTTTGCTGATGAGCGTTTCGGAAACTTGATATTCTTCAGTTTTCGCCAATGAGTGTTTCGAAAACTTGATTTTCCTGTTAAACCATTTTCGCCAATGAGTGTTTCAAAAACATGATATTGATCAGCTTTCGCCGGTGAGTGTTTCGAAAACGTGATATTCATCAGTTTTTACAGGCGAATGTTTCCAAAACTTGATTTTGTTGTTAATCAGTTTTTGCCAATGAGTGTTTCAAAAACTTGATTTTCGTGTTTATTAGTTTTCACAGATGAGTGTTCCGAAAACATCATATTTATCAGTTTTCGCCGATTTGTGTTTCGGAAACTTGATATTCATCAGTTTTCGCCAATGAGTGTTTTGAAAACTTGATATTCATCAGATTTCGCCGTTGAGTGTTTCGAAAACTTGATATTCATCAGTTTTTGCCAATGAGTAATTCCAAAAGTTGATTTTCTTGTTAATGAGTTTTCTCCGATCCGAAAACTTCATATTCATCAGTTTTCGCCGATTAGTGTTTCGAAAACTTGATATTCATCAGTTTTCGCCAATGAGTATTTCGAAAACTTGATATTCATCAGTTTTCGCCAATGACTATTTGGAAAACTTGATATTCATCAGTTTTCGCCGGTGAGTGTTTCAAAAACTTGATAATCATCAGTTTTCGCCAATGAGTGTTTCGAAAACATTATTTTCTTGTTAATCAATTTTCGCCGATGAGTGTTTCGAAAACTTCATATTCTTCTGTTTTTGCCGATTAGTGTTTCAAAATCATGATATTGATCAGTTTTCGCCAATGAGTGTTTTGAAAACTTGATATTCATTAGTTTTCGCCAGTAAGTGTTTTGAAAGCTTGATTTTCTTGTTAATGAGTTTTCCCTGATGAGTGTTCCGAAAACATCATATTTATCAGTTTTCGCCGATTAGTGTTTCGGAAACTTGATATTCATCAGTTTTCGCCAATGAGTGTTTCGAAAACTTGATATTCATCAGTTTTCGTTGGTGAGTGTTTCGAAAACTTGATATTCATCAGTTTTTGCCGATGAGTGTTTCGAAAACTTGATATTCATCAATTTTAACCTGTGAGTGTTTTGAAAACTTCATACTCATCAGTTTTCGCCGATGAGTGTTTCAAAAACTTGATATTCATTAGTTTTCGCCGATGAGTGCTTCGAAAATTTGATATTCATCAGTTTTCGCCGGTGAGTGTTTTGAAAACTTGATATTCATCAGTTTTCGCCGGTGAGTGTTTCAAAGACTTGATTTTCATCAGTTTTCGCCAATGAGTGTTTCGAAAACTTGATATTCATAAGTTTTCGCCGATGAATGTGTCGAAAACTTGATATTCATCAGTTTTCGCTGACGAGTGTGTCGAAAACTTGATATACATACGTTTTCGCCGGTGAGTGTTTCAAAAACTAGATATTCATCAGTTTTCACCAACGAGTGTTTCCAAAACATGATTTTCTTGTTAATCCGTTTTTGCCGATGAGTGTTTCGAAAACTTAATATTCATCAATTTTTGCCAATGAGTAATTGGAAAACTTGATTTTCTTGTTAATCAGTTTTCGCCGATGAGTATTTCGAAAACTAGATATTCATCAGTTTTCGCCTTTAAGTGTTTCGAAAACTTGATTTTCTTGTTAATCAGTTTTCGTCGATGAGTGGTTCGAAAACTTGATATTCATAAGTTTTCACCGGTGAGTGTTTCCAAAACTTGATGTTCATCAGTTTTCGCAAATGAGTGTTTCGAAAACTTGATTTTCTTGTTAATCAATTTTCGCGGCTGAGTGTTTCGAAAACGTGATATTCATCAGTTTTCGCCAACGAGTGTTTCGAAAACTTGAATTTCGTGTTTATGAGTTTTCACTGATGAGTGTTTCGAAAACTTGATATTCATCAGTTTTCGCCGATTAGCGTTTCAGAAACTTGATATTCATCAGTTTTCGCCAACGACTGTTTCGAAAACTTGATTTTCTTGTTAACCAGTTTTCGCCAATTAGTATTTCGAAAACTTGATTTTCTTGTTAACCAGTTTTCTTGTTTATCTGTTTTCGCCGATAAGTGTTTTGAAAACTTGATTTTCATCAGTTTTCGCCAATAAGAGTTTCGAGAACTTGATTTTCTTGTTAATCAGTTTTCGCCAAGTAGTGTTTCGAAAACTTGATATTCATAAGTTTTTGCCGGTGAGTGTTTCGAAAACTTGATTTTCTTTTTAATCAGTTTTCGCCGATGAGTGTTTCGAAAACTTAATATTCATCAGTTTTCGCCGGTGAGTGTTTCGAAAACTTGATATTCATCAGTTCTCGCCAAAGAGTAATTCGAAAACATGATTTTCTTGTAAATCAGTTTTCGCCGATGAGTGTTTCGAAAAGTTGATATTAATCAGTTTTCGCTGATTAGTGTTTCTGAAACTTGATATTCATCAGTTTTCGCCAATGAGTATTTCGAAAACTTAATTTTCTTGTTAATTAGTTTTTGCCGATGTGTGTTTCGAAAACTTGATATTCATCATTTTTCGCCAGTCAGTATTTCAAAAACTTGATATTCATCAGTTTTCGCCGGTGAGTGTTTCGAAAACTTGATATTCAATCGTTTTTGCCGATGAGTGTTTTGAAAACATGATTTTCTTGTTAATCAGTTTTCGTCGATGACTGTTTCGAAAAATTGTTATTCAACAGTTTTCGCCGATGAGTGTTTAGAAAATTAGATATTCATCAGTTTTCACCAATGAGTGCTCCGAAAACCTGATTTTCTTGTTAATCAGTTTTCGCCAATGAGTGTTTCGAAAACTTGATATTCATCAGTTCTCGCCGATGAGTGTTTCGGAATCTTGATATTCATCAGTTTTCACCAATGAGTATTTCCAAAACTTGATTTTCTTGTTAATCAGTTTTCGACGAGGAGTATTTCGCAAACTTGATATTCATCAGTTTTTGCCTTTGAGTATTTCGAAAACATGTTTTTCTTGTTTATCAGTTTTCGTCAATGAGTGTTTCGAAAACTTGATATTCATTAGTTTTCACCGGTGAGTGTTTCCAAAACTTGATGTTCATCAGTTTTCGCAAATGAGTGTTTCGAAAACTTGATTTTCTTGTTAATCAATTTTCGCGGCTGAGTGTTTCGAAAACTTGATATTCATCAGTTTTCGCCAATGAGTGTTTCGAAAACTTGAATTTCGTGTTTATGAGTTTTCACTGATGAGTGTTTCGAAAACTTGATATTCATCAGTTTTCGCCGATTAGCGTTTCAGAAAGTTAATATTCATCAGTTTTCGCCAATGAGTGTTTCGAAAACTTGATTTTCCTTTTAACCAGTTTTCGCCAATGAGTGTTCCGAAAACTTGATTTTCTTGTTAACCAGTTTTCTTGTTTATCTGTTTTCGCCGATAAGTGTTTCGAAAACTTGATTTTCATCAGTTTTCGCCAATGAGTGTTTCGAAAACTTGATTTTCTTGTTAATCAGTTTTCGCCAATGAGTGTTTCGAAAACTTGATATTCATAAGTTTTTGCCGGTGAGTGTTTCGAAAACTTGATTTTCTTGTTAATCAGTTTTCGCCGATGAGTGTTTCGAAAACTTGATATTCATCAGTTTTCTCCGGTGAGTGTTTCGAAAACTTGATATTCATCAGTTTTTGCTCATGAGTAATTCGAAAACATGATTTTCTTGTAAATCAGTTTTCGCCGATGAGTGTTTCGAAAACTGGATATTTATCAGTTTTCGCCGATTGGTGTTTCTTAAACTTGATATTCATCAGTTTTCGCCAATGAGTGTTTCGAAAACTTGATATTCATCAGTTTTCACCGATTAGTGTTTTGAAAACTTGATATTCATCAGTTTTCGCCAATGAGTGTTTCGAAAACTTGATTTTCTTGTTAATCAGTTTTCGCCGATGAGTGTTTCGAAAACTTGATATTCATCAGTTTTAGTGATTAGTGTTTTGGAAACTTTATATTCATCAGTTTTCGCCAATGAGTGTTTCGAAAACTTGAATTTCATGTTAATCTGTTTTCGCCGATGAGTGTTTCGAAAACTTGATATTCATCAGTTTTCGTCAGTGAGTGTTTTGAAAATTTGATATTCATCAGTTTTCGCCAATAAGTGTTTCGGAAACTTGGTTTTCTTGTTAATTAATTTTCGCCGATGAGTGTTTCGAAAACTTGATATTCTTCAGTTTTTGCCAATGAGTGTTTCGAAAACTTGATTTTCTTGTTCATTAGTTTTCGCCGATGAGTGTTTCGAAAACTTGATATTCATCAGTTTTAGCCGATGAGTGTTTCTGAAACTTGATATTCATCAGTTTTCGCCAATGAGTGTTTCAAGAACTTGATTTTCTTGTTAATCAGTTTTCGCCGATGAGTGTTTTGAAAACTTGATATTCATCAGTTTTCGGTAGTGGGTGATTCGAAAACTTGATATTCATCAGTTTTCGCCATTGGGAGTTTCGAAAACAAGATTTTCTTCTTAATCAGTTTTCACCAATGACTGTTTCAAAAAGAATATATTCATCTGTTTTCGTCGATGAGTGTTTCGAAAACTTGATATTCATCAGTTTTTGCCAATGAGTAATTCGAAAACTTGATTTTCCTGTCAATCAGTTTTCCCAATGAGTGTTTCGAAAAGTTGATATTCATCAGTTTTCGCTGATTAGTGTTTCGGAAACATGATATTCAGTAGTTTTCGCCAATGAGTGTTTCAAAAACTTGAATTTCATGTTAATCAGTTTTTGCCGATGAGTGTTTCGAAAACTTGATATTGATTAGTTTTTGCCGGTGAGTGTTTCGGAAACATCATATTCTTTAGTTTTCGCCAATGAGTGTTTCGAAAACTTGATTTTCTTGTTGATCAGTTTTTGCCGGTGAGCGTTTCGAAAACTTGATTTTCATTAGTTTTCGCCGATGAGTGTTTCAAAAACTTGATTTTCTTGGTAATCAGTTTTCACCGATGAGTGTTTCGAAAACTTCATATTGATCAGTTTTCGCCAATGAGTGTTTCGAAAACTTTATTTTCTTGTTAATCAGTTTTCGCCGATGAGTGTTTCGAAAACTTGATTTTCTTGTTAATCAGCTTTCGCCGACGGGTGGTTCGAAAACTTGATATTCATCAGTTTTCGCCAATGAGTGTTTCGAAAACTTGATTTTCTTATTAATCAATTTTTGCCGACGAGTGTTTCGAAAACTTGATATTCATCAGTATTCGACGGTGAGTGCTTCAAAAACTAGATATTCAACAGTTTTCACTCATGAGCGTCTCGAAAACCTGATTTTCTTGTTTATCAGTTTTCGCCGATGAGTGTTTTGAAAACTTGATATACATCAGTTTTTGCCGATGAGTGTTTCGAAAACTTGATATTCTTGTTAATCAGTTTTCGCCGATGATTGTTTCGAAATCTTCATTTTCTTGTTAATCAGTTATCGCCGATGAGTGTTTCAAATACTTGATATTCTTCCGTTTTCGCCAATGATTGTTTTGAAAACTTGATTTTCTTATTAATCAGTTTTCGCCAACGAGTGTTTCGAAAACTTGATATTCATCAGTTTTCGCCGGTGAGTGTTTCGAAAACTTGATATTCATTAGTTTTCGCCGATGAGTGTTTTGAAAACTTGATTTTCTTGTTAATCAGTTTTCGCCGATGAGTGTTTCAAAAACTTGATATTCATCAGTTTTCGCCGATTAGAGTTTCGGAAACTTGATACATTAGTTTTCGCCAATGAGTGTTTCGAAAACTTGATTTTCTTGTTAATCAGTTTTCGCCGATGAGGGTTTCGAAAACATGATATTCATCAGTTTTCGCTAATGAGTGTTTGGAAAACTTGATTTTCTTGTTTATCTGTGTTCGCTGATGAGTGTTTCGAAAACTTGATATTCATTAGTTTTCACGGATGAGTGTGTCGAAAACTTGATTTTCTTGTTAATCAGTTTTCGCCGATGAGTGATTCGGTAACATGATATTCATCAGTTTTCGCCGGTCAGTTTTCACTAATGAGTAATTCGAAAACTTGATGTTCTTGTTAATAAGTTTTCACCGACGAGTGTTTCGAAAAGTTGATATTCATCATTTTCCGCTGATTAGTGCATCGAAAACTTGATATTCATCAGTTTTCATCAATGAGTGTTTCGAAAACTTGATTTTCTTTTAAACAGTTTTCGCCGATGATTGTTTCGAAAACATGATATCCATAAGTTTTCGCCGGTGCGTGTTTGGAAACTTGATATTCTTCAGTTTTCTCCCATGAGTGTTTCGAAAACTTGATTTTCTTATTAATCAGTTTTCGCCGGTGAGTGTTTCGGAAACTTGATATTCATTAGTTTTCGCCAATGAGTGTTTCAAAAACATGATTTTCTTGTTAATCTGTCTTCGCCAGTGAATATTTCGAAAAGTTGATATTGATTAATTTTCGCCGGTGAGTGTTTTGAAAACATGATATTCATCAGTTTTCGCCAATGAGTGTTTCGAAAACTTGATTTTCTTGTTAATCAGTTTTCCCCGATGAGTGTTTCGGAAACTTGATGTTGATCAGTTTTCGCCAATGAGTGTTCCGTAAACATGATTTCTTGTTAATCAATTTTCGCCGATGAGTGTTTCGAAAACCTGATATTCACCAGTTTTCGCCGGTGAGTGTTTCCAAAACATGACATTCATCAGTTTTCGCCCATGAGTGTTTCAAAAACTTGATTTTCTTTTTAATCAGTTTTCGCCGATGAGTGTTTCGAAAAGTTGAATATTTACCAGTTTTCGCAGATTAGTATTTCGAAAACTTGATATTCATCAGTTTTCGCCAATGAGTGTTTCGAAAACTTGATTTTCTTGTTAATCAGTTTTCGCCGATGAGTGTTTCGAAAACTTGATATTCATCAGTTGTGGCCGATTAGTGTATCGGAAACTTGATATTCATCAGTTTTCGCCAATGAGTCTTTCGAAAACTTCATATTCTTGTTAATCAGTTTTTGTCGATGAGTGTTTCAAAAACTTGATATTAATCAATTTTCGGAGATGAGTGTTTGGGAAACTTGATATTCTTTAGTTTTCACCAATGAGTGTTTCAAAAACATGATTTTTTTGTTAATCAGTTTTCACTGATGAGTGTTTCGAAAACTTGATATTCATTAGTTTTCGCCCATGAGTGTTTTGAAAACTTGATTTTTTTGTTAATCAGATTTCGCCGATGAGTGTTTCAAAAACTTGATATTCATCAGTTTTCGCCAATGAGTGTTTCGAAAACTTTATTTTCTTGTTAATCAGTTTTCGCCGATGAGTGTTTCGAAAACTTGATTTTCTTGTTAATCAGCTTTCGCCGACGGGTGGTTCGAAAACTTGATATTCATCAGTTTTCGCCAATGAGTGTTTCGAAAACTTGATTTTCTTATTAATCAATTTTTGCCGACGAGTGTTTCGAAAACTTGATATTCATCAGTATTCGACGGTGAGTGCTTCATAAACTAGATATTCAACAGTTTTCACTCATGAGCGTCTCGAAAACCTGATTTTCTTGTTTATCAGTTTTCGCCGATGAGTGTTTTGAAAACTTGATATACATCAGTTTTTGCCGATGAGTGTTTCGAAAACTTGATATTCTTGTTAATCAGTTTTCGCCGATGATTGTTTCGAAATCTTCATTTTCTTGTTAATCAGTTATCGCCGATGAGTGTTTCAAATACTTGATATTCTTCCGTTTTCGCCAATGATTGTTTTGAAAACTTGATTTTCTTATTAATCAGTTTTCGCCAATGAGTGTTTCGAAAACTTGATATTCATCAGTTTTTTCCAATTAGTGTTTCGGAAACTTGATATTCTTCATGTTTCGCCAATGAGTGTTTCGAAAACTTGATTTTCTTGTTAATCAATTTTCACCAATGAGTGTTTCGAAAACTTGATATTCATCAGTTTTCACTGATTAGTATTTCAAAATCTTGATATTCATCAGTTTTTGCCAATGAGTGTTTCAAAAACTTGATTTTCTTGTTAATCAATTTTCGTCGATGAGTATGTCAAAAACTTGATATTCATCAGTTTTCGCCAATGAGTGTTTCGAAAACTTGATTTTCTTCTTAATCGGTTTTCGCCGATGAGTGTTTCGAAAACTTGATATTCATTAGTTTTCACGGATGAGTGTGTCGAAAACTTGATGTTCTTGTTAATCAGTTTTCGCCGATGAGTGATTCGGTAACATGATATTCATCAGTTTTCGCCGGTCAGTTTTCACTAATGAGTAATTCGAAAACTTGATGTTCTTGTTAATAAGTTTTCACCGACGAGTGTTTCGAAAAGTTGATATTCATCATTTTCCGCTGATTAGTGCATCGAAAACTTGATATTCATCAGTTTTCATCAATGAGTGTTTCGAAAACTTGATTTTCTTTTTAAACAGTTTTCGCCGATGATTGTTTCGAAAACATGATATCCATAAGTTTTCGCCGGTGCGTGTTTTGGAAACTTGATATTCTTCAGTTTTCTCCCATGAGTGTTTCGAAAACTTGATTTTCTTATTAATAAGTTTTCGCCGGTGAGTGTTTTGAAAACATGACATTCTTCAGTTTTCGCCAATGATTGTTTCGAAAACATGATTTTCTTGGTAATCAGTTTTTGCCGATGAGTGTTTCGAAAACTTTATATTCATCAGTTTTCGCCGGTGAGTGTTTCGAAAATATGATATTCATCAGTTTTCGCCAATAGGTGTTTCGAAAACTTGGTTTTCTTGTTAATCAGTTTTCGCCGATGATTGTTTCGAAAACTTGATATTCATCAGTTTTTGCCAATGAGTGTTTCGAAAACTTGATTTTCTTGTAGATCAGTTTTCGCCGGTGAGTGTTTCGAAAAATTCATATTCATCCGTTTTCGTAGATGAGTGTTTCCAAAACTTAATATTTATCAGTTTTCGCCAATGAGTATTTGGAAAACTTGATTTTCTTGTTAATTAGTCTTGGCCGACAAGTGTTTCGAAAACTTGAATATTTACCAGTTTTCGCAGATTAGTATTTCGAAAACTTGATATTCATCAGTTTTCGCCAATGAATGTTTCGAAAACTTGATTTTCTTGTTAATCAGTTTTCGCCGATGAGTGTTTCGAAAACTTGATATTCATCAGTTTTCGCCGATAATAGTTTCTGAAACTTGATATTCATCGATTTTCGCCATTGAGTGTTTCGAAAACTTGATTTTCTTGTTAATCAGTTTTCGTCGATGAGTGCTTCGAATAGTATATATTCACTAGTTTTCGCCGATTAGTGTGCAGGAAACAATGTATTAATTAGTTTTCACCAATGAGTGTTTCAAAAACTTTATTTTCTTGTTATTCAGTTTTTTCCGATGAATGTTTCGAAAACTTGATATTCATCAGTTTTTGCTGATGAGTGTTTCGAAAATTTGATTTTCATCTGTTTTCGCCAATGAGTGTTTCGAAGACTTGATTTTCTTGTTAATCAGTTTTCGCCAATGAGTGTTTTAAAAACATGATATTCATTAGTTTTCGCCGGTTAGTGTTTTGAAAACTTGATTTTCATTAGTTTTCGCCAGTTAGTGTTTTGGAAACTTGATATTCATCAGTTTTTACAAGGGAGTGTTTCAAAAACTTGATATTCATCAATTTTCGCCGATGAGTGCTTCGAAAACATGATATTCATCAGCTTTCGCCCGTGAATGTTTTTGAAACTTGATATTCATCAATTTTCGCCGATGGGTTTTTCGAAAACTTGATTTTCTTGTTAATCAATTTTTGCCGGTGAATATTTCGAAAACTTGATATTCATTAGTTTTCGCCAATGAGTGTTTCGAAAACTTGATTTTCTTGTTAATCAGTTTTCGCCAATGAGTGTTTCGAAAACTTGATATTCATCAGTTTTCGCCGGTGAGTGTTTTGAAAACTTGATATTCATCAGTTTTTGCCAATGAGTGTTTCGAAAACTTGATTTTCTTGTTAATTAGTTTTTGCCGATGAGTGTTTTGAAAAATTGATATTCATCAGTTTTCGCCGATGAGTGTTTCGAAAACTTGATTTTCTTCTTAATCAGTTTTTGCCGATGAGTGTTTCGAAAACTTGATATTCATTAGTTTTCGCCGATGAGTGTTCCGAAAACATGATATTCATTAGTTTTCACCAAAGAGTGTTTTGCAAACCTGATTTTCTAGTTATTTAATCTTCGCCGATGTGAGTTTCGAAAACTTGATATTCATCAGTTTTCGCCGATTGGTTTTTTAGAAACGTGACATTCATCAGTTTTCGCCAATGAGTGTTTCGAAAAATTGATTTTAATGTTAATCAGTTTCGCCAATAATTGTTTCGAAAACTTGATATTCATCATTTTTCGGCGATTAGTGTTTCAGAAACTTGATATTCATCGGTTTTCGCATTTGAGTGTTTCAAAAACATGATTTTCTTGTTAATCAGTTTTCCCCGATGAGTGTTTCGAAAACTTGATATTCATCATTTTTCGCTGGTGAGTGTTTCGAAAACTTGATATTCATCCGTTTTTTCGCCAATGAGTGTTTCGAAAACATCATTTTCTTGTTAATCAATTTTCGCCAACGAGTGTTTCGAAAACATGATATTCATAAATTTTCGCCGGTGAGTGTTTCAAAAACTAGATATTCATCAATTTTCACCAATGAGTATTTCGAAAACCTAATTTTCTGGTTAATCAGTTTTTGGCAATGAGTGTTTCGAAAACTTGATTTTCTTGTTAATCAATTTTCGCCGGTGAGTGTTCCGAAAACATGATATTTATCAGTTGACGCCAATGAGTGTTTCGAAAACTTGATTTTCTTGTTAATCAGTTTTCGCCAATGAGTGTTACGAAAACTTGATATTCACCCATTTTTGACAATGAATATTTCAGAAAACTTGATATTATTCAGTTTTCACCAATGAGTGTTTCGAAAACTTGATTTTCTTGTTCATCAGTTTTCGTCGATGAGTCTTTCGAAAACTTGATATTCATCAGTTTTCGCCGGTGAGTGTTTAAGAAACTTGATATTCTTCAGTTTTCGCCAATGAGTGTTTCGAAAACTTGATTTTCTGATTAATCAGTTTTCGCTGGTGAGTGTTTCAAAAACTTGTTCTTCATCAGTTTTCGCCAATGAGTGTTTCGAAAACTTGATTTTCTTGTTGATAAGTTTTCTGCGATGAGTGTTTCAGAAACATGATATTCATCAGTTTTCGCCAATGAGTGTTTCGAAAACTTGATTTTCTTGATAATTTGTATTCCCCGATGAGTGTTTCAAAAACATAATTTTCATCAATTTTCGTCGTTGAGTGTTTCAAAAACTTGATATTCATCAGTTTTCGCCGATGAATGTTTCGAAAACTTGATTTTCTTTTTAATCAGTTTTCGCCGATGAGTGTTTCGAAAACATGATATTTATCAGTTTTCGCCGATTAGTGTTTCGGAAACTTGATATTCATTAGTTTTTGCCAATGAAGGTTTCGAAAACTTGATTTTCTTGTTAATCAGTTTCGCAAATATGTGTTTCGAAAACTTGATATTCATCATTTTTCGGCGATTAGTGTTTCAGAAACTTGATATTCATCAGTTTTCGCATTTGAGTGTTTCAAAAACATGATTTTCTTGTTAATCAGTTTTCCCCGATGAGTGTTTCGAAAACTTGATATTCATCATTTTTCGCTGGTGAGTGTTTCGAAAACTTGATATTCATCCGTTTTTCGCCAATGAGTGTTTCGAAAACATCATTTTCTTGTTAATCAATTTTCGCCAACGAGTGTTTCGAAAACATGATATTCATAAATTTTCGCCGGTGAGTGTTTCAAAAACTAGATATTCATCAATTTTCACCAATGAGTATTTCGAAAACCTAATTTTCTGGTTAATCAGTTTTTGGCGATGAGTGTTTCGAAAACTTGATTTTCTTGTTAATGAATTTTCGCCGGTGTGTGTTTCGAGAACATGATATTCATCAGTTTTCGCCAATGAGTGCTTTAAAAACTTGATTTTCTTGTTAATCAGTTTTCGCCAATGAGTGTTTCGAAAACTTGAAATTCTTCAGTTTTTGCCAGTGAGTGTTTCAAAAACATGATATTCATCAGTTTTAGCCAATGACTGTTTCGAAAACTTGATTTTCTTGTTAATCAGTTTTTGCCGGTGAGTGTTTCGAAAACTTGATATTCATCAGTTTTCGCCAATTAGTATTTTGAAAACTTGATATTCATCAGTTTTCGCCAATGAGGGTTTCGAAAACTTGATGTTCTGATTCATCAGTTTTCGCCGATGAGGGTTTCGAAAACTAGATATTCATTAGTTTTTACCAATGAGTGTTTCGAAAACTTGATTTTCTTGTTCATCAGTTTTCGCCGATGAGTGTTTCGAAAACTTGATTTTCTTGTTAATCAGTTTTCGCCAGTGAGTGTTTCGAAAACCTGATATTCATTAGTTTTCGCCGGTGAGTGTTTCAAAAACTTGATTTTCTTGTTAATCAGTTTTTGCCGATGAGTGTTTCGAAAACTTGATATTCATCAGTTTTCCCCGGTAAGTGTTTCGAAAACTTGATATTCATCTGTTTTCGCCAATGAGTGTTTCGAAGACTTTATTTTCTTTTTAATCAGTTTTCGCCGACAAGTGTTTCGAAAACTTTATATTCATCAGTTTTCGCCGGTGAGTGTTTCAAAAACTAGAGATTCATCAGTTTTCACCAATGAGTGTTTCAGAAACCTTGTTTTCTTGTTAATCAGTTTTCGCCTATGAGTGTTTCGAAAACTTGATATTCATCAATTTTTGTTGATGAGTGTTTCCAAAAGTTGATATTCATCAGTTTTCGCTGATGAATGTTTTGAAAACTTGATTTTCTTGTTAATCAGTTTTCGCCAATGTGTTTTTCGAAAACTTGATATTCATCAATTTTCGCCGGTGAGTGTTTCGGAAACTTGATATCGTTCAGTTTCCGCAAATGAGAGTTTCAAAAACCTAATTTTCTTATTAATGGGTTTTCCCCGGTGAGTGTTTCGAAAACATGATATTCATAAGTTTTCGCAAATGAGTATTTCGAAAACTTGATTTTTTTGTTAATCAGTTTTTGCCGATGAGTGTTTCGAAAACTTGATAATCATCAATTTTTGCCAATGAGTGTTTCGGAATGATGATATTCATTAGTTTTTTCCAATGAGTGTTTCGAAAACTTGATTTTCTTGTTAATCAGTTTTCGCCGATGAGTGTTTCAAAAATTTGATATTTATCAGTTTTTGCAGATTAGTGTTTCGGAAACATGATACTCATCAGTTTTCGCCGTTGAGTGTTTCGGAAACTTGATATTCATCAGTTTTCGTCAATGAATGTTTCGAAAACTTGATTTTCTTGTTAATCAATTTTCGCCGATGAGTGTTTCGAAAACTTGATATTCATCAGTTTTCACCGATTAGTGATTCGGAAACAGGATTGTCATCAGTTTTCGCAATTGAGTGTTTTGAAAACTTGATTTTCTTTTTAATCAGTTTTCGCTGATGAGTGTTTCGAAAACTTGATATTCATCAGTTTTCGCCGGTGAGTATTTCAAAAACTAGATATTCATCCGTTTTCGCCAATGAGTGTTTCGAAAACTTGATTTTCTTGTTAATCAGTTTTCGCCGACAAGTGTTTCGAAAACTTGATATTCATTAGTTTTCGCCGGTGAGTGTTTCAAAAACTAGATATTCATCAGTTTTCACCAATGAGTGTTTCAAAAACTTGATATTCATCAGTTTTTGCTGATGAGTGTTTCGAAAACTTGATATTCATAAGTTTTCGCCAATGAGTGTTTCGAAAACTTGATTTTCTTGTGAATTAGTTTTCGCCGACGTGTGTTTCGAAAACTTGATATTCACCAATTTTGCCGATTGGTGTTTCGGAAACTTGATATTCATTAGTTTTCGCCAATGAGTGTTTCGAAAACTTGATTTTGTTGTTAATCAGTTTTTTCCGGTGTGTGTTTCGGAAACTTGATATTCAACAGTTTTCGTCGTTGAGTGTTTCGAAAACTTGATATTCATCAGTTTTCGGAATTGAGAGTTTCGAAAACATAATTTTCTTATTAATCAGTTTTCGCTGATCAGTGTTTCGAAAACTTGATATTCTTCTATTTTCGCAAATGAGTATTTGGAAAACATGATTTTTTTGTTAATCAGTTTTCGCCGATGAGTGTTTCGAAAACTTTATATTCATTAGTTTTTGGCGATGAGTGTTTCAGAAACTTGATATTTATCAGTTTTCGCCAATGACTGTTTCGAATACATGATTTTCTTGTTAATCATTTTTCTACGTGAGATTCGAAAAATTTATATTCATCAGTTTTTTCCAATGAGTGTTTTGAAAACTTGATTTTCTTGTTAAACTGTTTTCGCCGAATAGTGATTCTAGAACTTGATATGCATTAATTTTCGCCGATGAGTGGTTTGGAAACCTGATATTTATCAGTTTATGCCAATGAGTGTTTCGAAATTTTGATTTTCTTGTTGATCAGTTTTCACCGATGAGTGTTTCGAAAACTTGATATTCATTAGTGTTCGCCAATGTGTGTTTCGAAAAGTTGATTTTCTTGTAAATAAGTTTTCGCCGATGAGTGTTTCGAAAACTTCATATTCATCAGTTTTCGTCGGTGAGTGTTTCCAAAACTTAATATTCATCGGTTTTCGCCAATGAGTAATTCGAAAACTTGATTTTCTTGTAAATAAGTGATTGCCGATGAGTCTTTCGAAAACATGATATTCATCAGTTTTCACTGATTAGTGTTTCGGAAAATTGATGTTCATCAGTTTTCGCCGGTGAGTCTTTCAAAAACTTGATATTCATCACTGTTCGCCAATGAGTGTTTCAAAAACTTGATATTCATCAGTGTTCGTCGGTGAGTGTTTCGAAAACATGATATTCATCAGTTTCCGCCAATGAGTGTTTCAAAAAGTTGATCTTCTTGTAAATCATTTTTCGCCGATGAGAGTTTCAAAAACTTGATATTCATTAGTTTTTGTCGGTGTGTGTGTTGGAAACTTGATATTCATCTTTTTTCGCCAATGAGTGTTATGAAAATTTGATTTTCTTGTTAATCAGTTTTTGCCGATGAGTGTTTCGAAAACTTGATATTCATCAGTTTTCGCAAATGAGTGTTTCAAAAACTTGATTTTCTTGTTAATCAATTTTCGCCGATGAGTGTTTCGAAAACTTGATATTCATCAGTTTTCGTCGATTAGTATTTTAAAATCTTGATATTCATCAGTTTTTGCCATTGAGTGTTTCCAAAACTTAATTTTCTTGTTAATCAATTTTTGCCGATGAGTGTTTCAAAAACTTGATATTCATCAGTTTTCGCCAATGAGTGTTTCGAAAACTTGATTTTCTTGTTGATTTGTTTTCGCTGGTGAGTGTTTCGAAAACTTGATATTCATCAGTTTTCACGGATGAGTATTTAGAAAACTTGATTTTCTTGTTAATCAGTTTTGCTGATGAGTGATTCGGTAACTTGATATTCATCAGTTTTTGCCGGTGAATGTTTTGAAAAATTGATATTCATCAGTTTTCGCCAATCAGTAATTTGAAAACTTGATTTTCTTGTTAATTAGTTTTTGCCGATGAGTGTTTCGAAAAGTTGATATTCATCATTTTTCGTTGATTAGTGCATCGAAAACATGACATTCATAAATTTTCGTCAATGAGTGTTTCGAAAACTTGATTTTCTTGTTAAACAGTTTTCGCCGATGAGTGTTTCGAAAACTTGATATTCATCAGTTTTTGACGGTGAGTGTTTCGGAAACTTGATATTCTTCAGTTTTCACCCATGAGTGTTTCGAAAACTTGATTTTCTTTTTAATCAGCTTTCGCCGGTGAGTGTTTCGAAAACATGATAATCATCAGTTTTCGCGAATGACTGTTTCGAAAACATGATTTTCTTGTTAGTCAGTTTTTGCCGATGAGTGTTTCGAAAACTTGATATAGATCAGTTTTCACCGGTGAGCGTCTGAAAAACTTGATATTGATTAGTTTTCGCCCTTGAGTGTTTCGAAAACTTGATTTTCTTGTTAATCAATTTTTGCCGGTGAGTGTTTCGGAAACTTGATATTCATCAGTTTTCACCAATGAGTGTTTCGAAAACTTGATTTTCTTGTTAATCAGTTTTCGCCGATGAGTGTTTCGAAAACTTAATATTTATCAATTTTCGCCAGTGAGTGTTTCGAAAATTTGATATTCATCAGTTTTCGCCAATGAGTGTTTCAAAAACTTGATTTTCTTGTTAATCAGTTTTCGTCGTTGAGTGTTTCGAAAACTTGAATATTCATCAGTTTTCACAGATTAGTGTAACATCCGCCTTTCTCAGTTAATGGAATGATCAATTGTGAATTAACTCTAACTAATTTCTTGTGTTTGAGATTGTTTGATGCATTTAGAATGCATGTAGTTACATTAGTTTAGAGTAGCTAATCTAATAAGGACTAGAAGGAAAGGGTTAGAACAGTGAGGGACTTATATGAAGGGAAGGTTATGGTTTAGGGTGAGAAATGTGATTTTCTCTCTAAGACCCTAAATTCAGCTTATATGCACAACAAAGTTCAAAATAGCTCATTCTACAATTTTAGAGAGAGAGAGTTAAAGAGAGAAGAAGAAGAAAGCTTAAGGGAGAACAATGAAGATTTGAGCTAGGAGGACATAATTCGAGCTAGGAAAATCTGTAGAAAAGCATCTACACATCACAAGAAACGTAATCTAAGCATAGAAACAAGGTAATCAATGCTTCCTTCCTCTCATTTTCAAAATTCTTGGTTTTAGCTCAAATAGAGAAATTCTTGAATATGATGTTTTAAGCTGAAAGAGAGGATTAAAACTTGCATTTTTGAGTTTTAAAACTTGAATGGATGCTTAGATGATGTTGCATGTATGCTGGAATTCTAGAAAATGGAAAATTGATCATGGGTATGGGTATGGGTTTTGTGTATCTCCATATTGAAATTTAAGCATGAAAAAGCATGTGTTTGAGCTGAAATTTTGATGGGTTTTGCTGTGAAAATGATAGGGATTGAGTTCCAATAAGTAAACTCTTTAATTTTCAAGTGTAGGGCTTTAATCTGGTCAAAAAGATGTTTTAAAAAGCATTTTCGACCCGTATCAGCCGGCTGATAGCTAGAACAGCCGGCTGATGTGTTCATAATTTACCCAGAAAATTTTCCAGATTATGACAGCCGGCTGATAGGTACAAACTTTCCATAAATGTTCATGTTTTAGCCCAGAAACGTTCATGTTTTCCCCAGAAAATTCCAGATTTATAACAGCCGGCTGATAGGTCTCTGGAAAATTTTATTCTTTGAAATTAAGGGGCTGATGGCCCCCAATCAGCCGGCTGATGGCCCCCAATCAGCCGCTGATAGGCTCCTGTTTTGCATAGTAAACTTAATCACTTTATTGATGTTTTAAGCACTTAATTTCATTCTCAAACATGATGCTCAATGATTTTTAAGTAATTTGAAATATGAATCAAGGGGAAATAACATAGAAAGAAAGAAAAAGAGAGCTAGTATTCAATGTACATGTATCGGTAAAGAATGGGTCCATATTCGATTGACCAATTGTCGGTATGGGACGGCTGTTGGGATTTCCATGGTCGTGTCATTATTTGGGATGGTAAAACATCCAATTGATTAAGAATGTAATTTTATAAAAACGCCGTGTTGGATGCCGAATTTTAAGCTAGTATGCCCTATGTGGCCATTTAAGAGCGACATGCTTAAAATTAGGCAAACCATGATTGGGACGTATTTCTTTTCAATATATGTACATGTGAATAGCATATCACGGAAATGAATTGTTGACTCTTAAGGAAAGATACCATGCATATAAATTGTTGATCCACAGGGAAAGACACAATGCTTGCAATTGGTTGATTCTTAAGGGAAGACACAATGAATCCTATGAATGTAAGTGTTCAAGGAATTGAACAGTTGATCCTCCGGGACAACATGATGAATCCTAGGTATATGTAAATGTTATGGGAGGAAAATTGTTGATCCTTCGGGAAAGAAGCAAATGGTCCTCTAATGATGATGTTATGGGGGACGAATTGTTGATCCTCCGGGAAAGACACAAAGGGTCCTACAATGATGATGAATGTATGGATGTGTGCGATTGTTCGCGTTGCGGCACTCCCGATGCTCATATGTTTTATGAAAATTAGGGCTAGATGCCCACATGTTTATTATGTGTTATTTCAATACCCTTGGATGTATGAATGATGATGAAATGACGAAATGTTTTATGTATATTCAAATTACTCTAGTTTATGATGTTTTGCAAAGATGAGGATGATACTATTCCATACCATACCAATTAATGGATTGAATAAGTGTTTTGAAATGATGTGTCAAATGTTGCATTCACAAGAATACATGCTATGTTTTATTATGCTTCAAAGAAATGAATGATATAATGCATCCATGTTTTAAATGTCATGAAATGTATGAGGAAATGCAGGGATTTTCTGTATGATGGTACAGTGGTACACATTAGCGGTTTTCAAAACAGGTTGCTATGATTACTGAGATTATAAATCTCACGGTTACGTTGATGTGTATCAAATGCCTAGGTACCTAAACTCATTGGAGGCGGAGTTAGAAGGAAGACAAAAATTAGTTCCGGACAGAGTAATAGTAATTAAGAATGTAATGGTACATATAGTGAAAAGGTTATGATCTTAGTAAGTACTATAAGCATATGGCAATATGTTTTCTTGTTGTGTTTGGTATCCTCATTCCTTTAGCCCATTGTCGTATACCTTTTTGGAAGGGCCATGTTGGCTAACTAGGTAGTATATGCAGATAGGGATGAAGGAACTATGTATGAATAATAGAGTTATACTCACTTATTAGTGTTTTGATGAGATCTGAGTGGTAGGGTTGTTGCCTCCAGTTCTCCTTGTATTAACTAACCTTATGTGTTGTAAAATAAAATGCCAAGGCATATAATAGTTTAACAAAAACACTTCGTTCAAATGTGTTTGTATCAGGTTATCGTAGAGCTTTAATAGTTCTAGTTTCCGCTGCAATGTATGAGAACCCGAGGCTAGTGCCCAAACTAATCCCACTTAATCAACCGAATTGTTTAAAATTTAAATGAACTCGGGTAAGAAAGGCTAGTAACACTCTAATTCATATCATTTATATACTAAAATGGACGTAAGGAATTGGGGTGTTACAATTAGTGTTTCGAAATCTTGATATTCTTCAGTTTTCGCCAATGAGTGTTTCGAAAATTTGATATTCATCAGTTTTCACAATTGAGTGTTTCAATAACTTGATTTTCTTGTTGATTAATTTTCGCCAATGAGTGTTTCGAAAACTTGATATTCATCAATTTTTGTCGGTAAGTGTTTCGAAAACTTCATATTCATCAATTTTCGCCAATGAGTGTTTTGAAAACTTGATTTTCTTGTTAATCAGTTTTCGCCGATAAGTGTTTTGAAAACCTGATATTCATCAGTTTTTGCTAATGAGTGTTTCGAAAATTTGATATTCATCAGTTTTCGCCAATGAGTGTTTCGAAAACTTGATTTTCTTGTTTATCAATTTTCGCCGGTGAGTGTTTCGAAATCATGATATTAATCAATTTTTGCCAATTAGTATTTCGGAAATTTGATATTCATCAGTGTTCGTCAATGAGTGTTTTCAAAACTTGATTTTCATTAGTTTTCGCCGATTATTGTTTTGGAAACTTTATGTTCATCAGTTTTTACAATTGTGTGTGACAAAAACTTGATTTTCTTGTTAATCAGTTTTCACCAAAGAATGTTTCGAAAACTTGATATTATTTAGTTTTCGCCGGTCAGTGTTTCGAAAACTTGAAATTCATGTGTTTTCGCCAAAGAGTGTTTCGAAAACTTGATGTTCTTGTCAATCAGTTTTCGCGGTCAGTGTTTCGGAAACTTGATATTCATCATTTTCTGCCAATGAGTGTTTCGAAAACGTGATTTTCTAGTTAATCTATTTTCACTAATGAGAGTTTCAAACACTTGATATTCATTAGTTTTTGCTGGTGAGTGTTTCAAAATCTTGATATTCATCGATTTTCGCCAATGAGTGTTTCCAAAACTTGATTTTCTTCTTAATCAGTTTTCGCTGGTGATTGTTTCGAAAACTTGATATTCATTAATTTTCATCAATGAGTGTTTCAAAAACTTGATTTTCTTGTTAATCAGTTTTCGCTTATAAGAGTTTCGAAAACGTGATATAATCATTTTTCGCCGTTGAGTGTGTCGAAAACTTGATATTCATCAGTTTTCGACGATGAATGTTTCGAAAACTTGATTTTCTTGCTAATCAGTTTTCGCTGATGAGTGTTTCGAAAACTTGATATTTATCAGGTTTCGCCGATTAGTGTTTCGGAAACTTGATATTCATTAGTTTTTGCCAATGAGTGTTTCGAAAACTTGATTTTCATGTTAATCAATTTCGCAAATATGTGTTTCGAAAACTTGATATTCATAAGTTTTCGCCGATTAGTGTTTCGAAAACTTGAAATTCATCAGTTTTCGCAATTGATTGTTTCGAAAACATGATTTTCTTGTTAATCAGTTTTCGCCGATGAGTGTTTCGAAAACATGATATTCATCAGTTTTTGTCGGTGAGTGTTTCAGAAACTTGATATTCATCTGTTCTTGCCAATGAGTGTTTCGAAAACATGATTTTCTTGTTAATCAATTTTCGCCAATGATTGTTTCGAAAACTTGATATTCATAAATTTTCGCCGGTGCGTCTTTCGGAAACTTGATATTCTATAGTTTTTGCCAATGAGTGTTTGAAAACTTGATTTTCTTGTTAATCTGATTTTGCCGGTGAGTGTTTCGAAAACATGATATGCATTAGTTTTCGCCAATGAGTGTTTCGAAAACTTGATTTTCTTGTTAATCAGTTATCGCCGATGAGTGTTTCGAAAACATGATTTTCATCAGTTATCGCCGATGAGTGTTTCGGAAACTTGATATTCCTCAGTTTTCGCAGATGAGTGTTTCAGAAACTTGATATTCATTAGTTTTCGTCGTTAAGTATTTCGAAAACTTTATTTTCTTGTTTATTAGTTTTCGCCGGTGAGTGTTTCGAAAACATGATATTCTTCAGTTTTCGCAATGAGTGTTTCGAAAACTTGATATTCATAAGTTTTTGCCAATGACTGTTTCAAAAACTTGATTTTCTTGTTAATCAGTTTCGCCGATGAGTGTTTCGAAAACTTGACATTCAACAGTTTTCGCTGGTGAGTGTTTCGAAAACTTTATATTCACCAGTTTTTGCCAATGATTGTTTCGAAAACTTGAATATCTTGTTAATCAATTCTTACCGGTGAGTGTTTCGAATACTTGATATTCATCAGTTTTCGCCAATGAGTGTTTTGAAAACTTGATTTTCTTGTTAATCAATTTTCGCCGATGAGTGTTTCGAAAACATGATATTCATAAGTTTTCGCCAGTGAGTGTTTCAGAAACTTGATATTCATCAGTTTTCGCCAATGAGTGTTTCGAAAACTTGATTTTCTTGTTAATCAATTTTCGCCGGTGAGTGTTTCAAAAACTTGATATTCATTAGTTTTCCCCGATGAGTGTTTCGACAAACTTCATTTTCTATTTAATCAGTTTTCGCCGATGAGTGTTTCGAAAACTTCATATTCATCAGTTTTCACCGATAACTGTTTAAAAAACATGATATTCATCAGTTTTCGCCAATGAGTGTTTCGAAAACAAGATTTTCTTGTTAATCAGTTTTCGCCGATGAGTGTTTCGAAAACTTGATATTCATTACTTTTCACCGGTGAGTATTTCGAAAACTTGATATTCATCAGTCTTCGCCAGTGAGTGTTTCGAAAACTTGATATCCATCAGTTTCCGCCAACTAGTGTTTCGAAAATTGATTTTCTTGTTAATCAATTTTCGCCGATGAGTGTTTCGAAAACATGATATTCAATAGTTTTCGCCGACGAGTGTTTCGAAAACTTGATATTCATCAGTTTTCGCCAATGATTGTTTCGAAAACTTGATTTTCTTGTTAATCAGTTTTCGCCGATGAGTGTTTTGAAAATTTGATATTCATTAGTTTTTGCAAGGAGTGTTTTGAAAACTTGATTTTCTTGTCAATCAGTTTTCGCCGATGAGTGTTTCGAAAACTTGATATTCATCAGTTTTCGCCGATTAGTGTTTTGGAAACTTGATAGTCATCAGTTTTCGCCAATGAGTGTTTCGAAAACTTAATTTTCTTGTTTATCAGTTTTCGCCGATGAGTGTTTCAAAAACTTGATATTCATTAGTTTTCGCCGATTTGTGTTTCGGAAACTTGATATTCATCAGCTTTTGCGAATGAGTGGTTCGAAAACTTGATTTTCTTGTCAATCAGTGTTCGCTGATGAGTGCTTCGAAACTAGATCTTCTTGTTGATCAGTTTTCGCCGGTGAGTGTTTCGAAAACTTGATATTCATCAGTGTTCGCCAATGTGTGTTTCGAAGACTTGATTTTCTTGTTCATTCGTTTTCGGCGATGAGTGCTTCAAAAACTTCATATTCATCAGTTTTCGCCGGTGAGTGTTTCCAAAATTTAATATTCATCGGTTTTCGCCAATGAGTAATTCGAAAACTTGAGTTTCTTGTAAAAAAGTGTTCGTCGATGAGTCTTTCGAAAACATGATATTCATTAGTTTTCGCTGATTAGTGTTTCGGAAAATTGATGTTCATCAGTTTTTGCCAATGAGTGTTTCGAAAACTTGATATTCATCAGTTTTTGCCAATGAGTGTTTCGAAAACATGATTTTCTTGTTAATCAGTTTTCGCTGGTGAGTGTTTCGAAAACTTGATATTCATTAGTTTTTGCCAATGAGTGTTTCGAAAACTTGATTTTCTTGTTAATCAGTTTTCGCCGATGAGTGTTTCGAAAACTTGATATTCATCAGTTTTCGCCAATGAGTGTTTTGAAAACTTGATATTCATTAGTTTTCGCCGATTAGTGTTTCGGAAACTTGATATTCATCAGTTTCCGCCAACTAGTGTTTCGAAAACTTGATTTTCTTGTTAATCAGTTTTCACCGGTGAGTGTTTTGGAAACTTGATATTCATCAATTTTCATCAATGAGTGTTTCGAAAACTTGATATTCTTCAGTTTTCGCGTATGAGTGTTTGAAAAACATGATTTTCTTGTTAATCAGTTTTCGCCGATGAGTGTTTCGAAAACATGATATTCATTTGTTTTCGCCGATGAGTGTTTCGAAAACTTGATTTTCTTGTTAATCAGTTTTCGCTGATGAGTGTTACGAAAACTTGATATTCATCAGTTTTCGCCGATTAGTGTTTCGGAAACTTGATATTCATCAGTTTTCGCCAATGAGTGTTTCGAAAAATTGATTTTCTTGTTTATCAGTTTTCGCCGATTTGTGTTTCGGAAACTTGATATTCATCAGCTTTTGCGAATGAGTGGTTCGAAAACTTGATTTTCTTGTCAATCAGTGTTCGCTGATGAGTGCTTCGAAAACTAGATCTTCTTGTTGATCAGTTTTCGCCGGTGAGTGTTTCGAAAACTTGATATTCATCAGTGTTCGCCAATGTGTGTTTCGAAGACTTGATTTTCTTGTTCATTCGTTTTCGGCGATGAGTGCTTCAAAAACTTCATATTCATCAGTTTTCGCCGGTGAGTGTTTCCAAAATTTAATATTCATCGGTTTTCGCCAATGAGTAATTCGAAACTTGAGTTTCTTGTAAAAAAGTGTTCGTCGATGAGTCTTTCGAAAACATGATATTCATTAGTTTTCGCTGATTAGTGTTTCGGAAAATTGATGTTCATCAGTTTTTGCCAATGAGTGTTTTGAAAAGTTGATATTCATCAGTTTTTGCCAGTGAGTATTTCGAAAACTTGATTTTCTTGTTAATCAGTTTTCGCCGATAAGTGTTTCGAAAACTTGATATTCATCAGTTTTCGCTGGTGAGTGTTTCGAAAACATGATATTCATCATTTTTCGCCAATGATTGTTTCAAAAACTTGATTTTCTGGTTGATCAGTTTTCGCCGATGAGTGTGTCGAAAACTTAATATTCATCAGTTTTCGCCGATTAGTGTTCCAGAAACTAGATATTTATCAGTTTTCGCAATTGAATGTTTCGAAAATTTGATTTTCTTATTCATCAGTTTTCGCCGATGAGTGTTTCAAAAACTTGATATTCACTAATTTTCACCGGTGAGTGTTTAGAAAACTTGATATTCATCAGTTTTCGTCAATGAGTAATTCGAAAACTTGATTTTCTTGTAAATCAGTCTTCGTCGATGAGTGTTTCGAAAAATTAATGTTCATCAGTTTTCGCTGATTAGTGTTTCGAAAACTTGATATTCATCAGTTTTTGCCAATGAGTGTTTTGAAAATTTGATATTCATCAGTTTTCGCCAATGAGTGTTCGAAAACTTGATTTTCTTGTTAATCTGTTTTCGCCGATGAGTGTTTCAAAAACATAATATCATCAGTTTTCGCCGTTGAGTGTTTCGAAAACCTGATATTTATCAGTTTTCGCCGATGAATGTTTCGAAAACTTGATTTTCTTGCTAATCAGTTTTCGCTGATGAGTGTTTCGAAAACTTGATATTTATCAGGTTTCGCCGATTAGTGTTTCGGAAACTTGATATTCATTAGTTTTTGCCAATGAGTGTTTCGAAAACTTGATTTTCATGTTAATCAATTTCGTAAATATGTGTTTCGAAAACTAGATATTCATCAGTTTTTGCCGATTAGTGTTTCGAAAACTTTATATTGATTAGTTTTCACAATTGAGTGTTTCGAAAACTTAACATTCTTGTTAATTATTTTCCACCGATGAGTGTTTCGAAAACTTGATATTCATCAGTTTTCACCGATTAGTGTTTCGGAAATATGATATTCATCAGTTTTCGCCAATGAGTGTTTCGAAAACTTGATTTTCTTGTTAATCAATTTTCGCCAATGAGTGTTTCGAAAACATGATATTCATAAATTTTCGCCGGTGCGTCTTTCGGAAACTTGATATTCTATAGTTTTTGCCAATGAGTGTTTGAAAACTTGATTTTCTTGTTAATCTGATTTTGCCGGTGAGTGTTTCGAAAACATGATATGCATTAGTTTTCGCCAATAAGTGTTTCGAAAACTTGATTTTCTTGTTAATCAGTTTTCGACGATGAGTGTTTCGAAAACTTTATATTCATCAGTTTTCGCCAATGAATGTTTTAAAAACTAGATATTCATCAGTTTTCGCCGATTTTTGTTTTGAAATCTTGATATTCATCAGTTTTGGCCAATGAGTGTTTTGAAAACATGATTTTTTTGTTAATCAATTTTTGCCGTTGAGTGTTTCATAAACTTGATATTCATTAGTTTTCGCCGATTAGTGTTTCGAAAACTTGATATTCATCAGTTTTTGCCAATGACTGTTTCAAAAACTTGATTTTCTTGTTAATCAGTTTCGCCGATGAGTGTTTCGAAAACTTGACATTCAACAGTTTTCGCTGGTGAGTGTTTCGAAAACATGATATTCTTCAGTTTTCGCCAATAAGTTTTTCGAAAACTTGATTTTCTTGTTAATTAGTTTTCGCCGGTGAGTGTTTCAAAAACTTGATATTCATTAGTTTTCGCCAATGAGTGTTTCGAAAACATGATTTTCTTGTTAATTAGTTTTCACCAATGAGTGTTTCGAAAACATGATATTGATCAGTTTTCGCCGGTGTTTGTTTTGAAAACTTGGTATTCATCAGTTTTTGCCAATGAGTGTTTCAAAAACTTCATTTTCTTGTTAATCAATTTTCGCCGATGAGTGTTTCGAAAACTTGATATTCATCAGTTTTCGCCAATGTGTGTTTCGAAAACTTGATTTTCTTGTTAATCAGTTTTCGCCGATGAGTGTTTCGAAAACTTCATATTCCTCAGTTTTCACCGATAACTGTTTCGAAAAACATCGTATTCATCAGTTTTCCCCAATGAGCGTTTCGAAAACTTGATTTTCTTGTTAATCAGTTTTCGCCGTTGAGTGTTTCGAAAACTTGATATTCATTACTTTTCACCGGTGAGTGTTTCGAAAACTTGATATTCAACAGTTTTCGCCAGTGAGTGTTTCGAAAACTTGATATCCATAAGTTTCCGCCAACTAGTGTTTCGAAAATTGATTTTCTTGTAAATCAGTTTTCGCCAATGAGTGTTTCGAAAACATGGTATTCATCAAATTTCACCGGTGAGTGTTTCAAAAACTTGATATTCATCAGTTTTCGCCAATGATTGTTTCGAAAACTTAATTTTCTTGTTAATAAGTTTTCGATGAGTGTTTCGAAAACATGATATTCATCAATTTTCGCCAATGAGTGTTTCGAAAACTTGATTTTCTTGTTAATCAGTTTTCGCCGATGAGTGTTTTGAAAACTTGAAATTCTTCAGTTTTCGCCGATTAGTGTTTCGAAAACTTGATCTTCATCAGTTTTTGCAATTGAGTGTTTCAAAATCTTGATTTTCTTGTTAATCAGTTTTCGCCGATGAGTGTTTCCTAAACTTGATATTCATCAATTTTCGCCGATGAGTGTTTCGAAAACATGATATTCATCAGTTTTTGCGAATGAGTGGTTCGAAAACTTGATTTTCTTGTCAATCAGTGTTCGCTGATGAGTGCTTCGAAAACTAGATCTTCTTGTTGATCAGTTTTCGCCGGTGAGTGTTTCGAAAACTTGATATTCATCAGTGTTCGCCAATGTGTGTTTCGAAGACTTGATTTTCTTGTTAATTCGTTTTCGGCGATGAGTGCTTCGAAAACTTCATATTCATCAGTTTTCGCCGGTGAGTGTTTCCAAAACTTAATATTCATCGGTTTTCGCCAATGAGTAATTCGAAAACTTGAGTTTCTTGTAAAAAAGTGTTCGTTGATGAGTCTTTCGAAAACATGATATTCATTAGTTTTCGCTGATTAGTGTTTCGGAAAATTGATGTTCATCAGTTTTTGCCAATGAGTGTTTTGAAAAGTTGATATTCATCAGTTTTTGCCAGTGAGTATTTCGAAAACTTGATTTTCTTGTTAATCAGTTTTCGCCGATAAGTGTTTCGAAAACTTGATATTCATCAGTTTTCGCTGGTGAGTGTTTCGAAAACATGATATTCATCATTTTTCGCCAATGATTGTTTCGAAAACTTGATTTTCTGGTTAATCAGTTTTTGCCGATGAGTGTTTCGAAAACTTGATATTCCCCAGTTTTTACCAGTTAGTGTTTCAAAAAGTTGATATTCATTAGTTTTCGCAAATGAGTTTTTCGAAAACTTGATTTTCTTGTTAATTAGTTTTCATCGATGAGTGTTTCGAAAACTTGATATTCATTACTTTTCGCCGACGAGTGTTTCGGAAACTTGATATTCTTCAGTTTTTGCCAATGACTATTTCGAAAACTTGATTTTCTTGTAAATAAGTGTTGGCCGATGAGTCTTTCGAAAACTTGATATTCATCAGTTTTCTCCGATTAGTGTTTCGGAAACTTGATATTCATCAGTTTTTGCCAATGATTGTTTCGAAAATTTGATATTCATCAGTTTTCGCCGGTGAGTGTTTCGAAAACTTGATATTCATCAGTTTTCGCCAATGAGTGTTCGAAAACTTGATTTTCTTGTTAATCAGTTTTTGTTGATGAGTGTTTCGAAAACATGATATTCATCAGTTTTTGCCAAGGAGTGTTTTGAAAACTTGATTTTCTTGTTAATCAGTTATCGCCGATGAGTGTTTCAAAAACTTGATATTCATCAGTTTTCGCCGGTGAGTGTTTCGAAAACTTGATATTCATCAGTTTTCGCCAATGAGTGTTTCAAAAACTTGATTTTCTTGATAATCTGTTTTCATGGATGAGTGTTTCGAAAACTTTATATTCATCAGTTTTCACCAATGAGTAAATCGAAAACTTGATTTTCTTGTTAAAAAGTGTTCGCCGATGAGTCTATCGAAAACTTGATATTCATCAGTTTTCGCCGATGAGTGTTTCGAAAACTTGATATTCATCAATTTTCGCCAATGAGTGTTTCAAAAACATGATTTTCTTGTTTATAAATTTTTGCCGATGAGTGTTTCGAAAATTTGATATTCATCAGTTTTCGCCGATGAGTGTTTCAAAAACTTGATACTCATCAGTTTTTGCCAATGAGTGTTTCGAAAACTTGATTTTTTGTTAATCAGTTTTCGTCGGTGAGTGTTTCGAAACATGATATTCATCAGTTTTTGCCAAGGACTGTTTTGAAAACTTGATTTTGTTGTTAATCAGTTATCGCCGATGAGTGTTTCAAAACTCGATATTCATCAGTTTTCGCCGGTGAGTGTTTCGAAAACATGATAATCATCAGTTTTCGCCAATGAGTGTTTCAAAGACTTGATTTTCTTGATAATCAATTTTCATGGATGAGTATTTCGAAAACATAATATTCATCAGTTTTCACCAATGAGTAATTCGAAAACCTGATTTTCTTGTAAATAAGTGTTCGCCGATGTGTCATTCGAAAACTTGATATTCATCAGTTTTTGCCGATTAGTGTTTCAGAAACTTGATATTCATCAGTTTTCACCGGTGAGTATTTCGGAAACTTGATATTGATCAGTTTTCGCCGATGAGTCTTCCGAAAACTTGATATTCATCAACTTTCGCCAATGATTGTTTCGAAAACTTTATTTTCTTGTTAATCAGTTTTCGCCGATGAGTGTTTCGAAAACTTGATATTCATCAGTTTTCGCCATTGAGTGTTTCCAAAACTTGATTTTCGTATTAATTAGTTTTCGCCGATGTGTGTTTGGAAAACTTGATATTCATCAATTTTCGCCAATGAGTGTTTCGAAAACTTGATTTTGTTGTTAATCAGTTTTCGCCAATGAGTGTTTCGAAAACTTGATATTCATCAGTTTTCGCCAATGAGTGTTTCAAAAACGTGATTTTCTTGTTAATCAGTTTTCGTGGATAAGTGTTTCGAAAACTTAATATTCATCAGTTTTCACCAATGAGTAATTCGAAAACTTGATTTTCTTGTAAATAAGTGTTCGCCGATGAGTGTTTCGAAAACATGATATTCATCAGTTTTTTCCGATTAGTGTTTCAGAAACATGATATTCATCAGTTTTCGCCAATGAGGGATTCGAAAATTTGATTTTCATGTTAATCGGTTTTCGCCAATAAATGTTTCAAAAACTTGATTTTCTTGTCAATCAGCTGTCGCCGATGAGTGTTTCGGAGACTTGATATTCATCAGTTTTTGCTAAGGAGTGTTTTGAAAACTTGATTTTGTTGTTAATCAGTTATCACCGAGGAGTGTTTTGAAAACTTGATATTCATCAGTTTTCGCCAATGAGTGTTTCAAAAACATGATTTTCTTGTTAATCAGTTTTCGTGGATGAGTGTTTCGAAAACTTAATATTCATCAGTTTTCACCAATGAGTAATTCGAAAACTTGATTTTCTTGTAAAAAAGTGTTCGCCGATGAGTCTTTCGAAAACTTGATATTCATAAGCTTTCGCCGATTAGTGTTTTGGACACTTGATACTCATCAGTTTTCGCCAAAGAGTCAGTGAGTGTTTCGAGAACTTGATGTTTATCAGTTTTCACCAATGAGTGTTTCGATAACTTTATTTTCTTGTTAATCAGTTTTCGTCGATGAGTGTTTCGAAAACTTGATATTCATTAGTTTTCGCCAATGAGTGTTTTGAAAACTTGATTTTCTTGTTAATCAGTTTTCGCCGATGAGTGTTTCGAAAACATGATATTCATCAGTTTTCAACAATGAGTGTTTCAAAAACTTGATTTTCCTTCTAATCAGTTTTCGCCGATGAGTGTTTCGAAAACTTGATATTCATCAGCTTTTGTCTATTAGTGTTTCGGACACTTGATACTCATCAGTTTTCGCCAAAGAGTGTTTCGAAAACTTAATATTCATCAGTTTTCGCCGATTAGTGTTTCGGAAGATTGATATTCATCAGTTTTCGCCAATGAGTGTTTCAAAAACTAGATTTTCTAGTTCATCAGTTTTCTCCAGTGATTATTTCGAAAACTTGATTTTCATCAGCTTTCGCCATTGAGTGTTTCGAAAACTTGATTTTCTTAATAATCGGTTTTCGTCGATGAGTGTTTCGAAAAGTTGATATTCATCAATTTTCCTTGATTAGTGTTTCGAAAACTTGATATTCATCAGTTTTCGCCTGTGAGTGTTTCAAAAATTTGATATTCAACAATTTTCGTCAATGAGTTTTCAAAAAGTTCATTTTCTTGTTAATCAGTTTTTGACGATGAGTGTTTCGAAAACTTGATATTCATCAGTTTTCGCCAATGAGTGTTTTGAAAACTTGATTTTCTTGTTAATCAGTTATCGCCGATGAGTGTTTCAAAAACTTGATATTCATCAGTTTTCGCCGGTGAGTGTTTCGAAAACTTGATATTCATCAGTTTTCGCCAATGAGTGTTTCAAAAACTTGATTTTCTTGATAATCTGTTTTCATGGATGAGTGTTTCGAAAACTTTATATTCATCAGTTTTCACCAATGAGTAAATCGAAAACTTGATTTTCTTGTTAAAAAGTGTTCGCCGATGAGTCTATCGAAAACATGATATTCATCAGTTCTCGCCGATTAGTGTTTCGGAAACTTGATATTCATCAGTTTTCGCCAATGAGTGTTTCGAAAACTTGATTTTCTTGTTAATTAGTTTTCGCCGATGAGTGTTTCGAAAACATGATATTCATCAATTTTCGCCGGTGAGTGTTTCAGAATCTTGATATTCATCTGTTTTCGCCAATGAGTGTTTCGAACACTTGATTTTCTTGTTAATCAGTTTTTGCCGGTTAGTGTTTCGGAAACTTGATATTCATCAGTTTTCGCTAAAAATTGTTTCGAAAACTTGATTGTCTTGTTAATCAGTTATCGCCGATGAGTGTTTCAAAAACTCGATATTCATCAGTTTTCGCCGGTGAGTGTTTCGAAAACATGATAATCATCAGTTTTCGCCAATGAGTGTTTCAAAGACTTGATTTTCTTGATAATCAATTTTCATGGATGAGTATTTCGAAAACATAATATTCATCAGTTTTCACCAATGAGTAATTCGAAAACCTGATTTTCTTGTAAATAAGTGTTCGCCGATGTGTCATTCGAAAACATGATATTCATCAGTTTTCGCCGATTACTGTTTCGGATACTTGATATTCATCAGTTTTCGCCAAAGAGTGTTTTGAAAACTTGATATTCATCAGTTTTCGCCAGTGAGTGTTTCGAAAACTTCATATTCATCAGTTTTTGCCAAGGAGTGTTTCGAAAACTTGATTTTCTTGTTAATCAGTTTTCGCCGATGAGTGTTTCGAAAACTTGATATTCATCAGTTTTCGCCAATGAGTGTTTCGAAAACTTGATTTTATTGTTAATCAGTTTTCGCCGATGAGTGTTTCGAAAACTTGATATTCATCAGTTTTCGCCAAGGAGTGTTTAGAAAACGTGAGTTTGTTGTTAATCAGTTATCGCCGATGAGTGTTTCGAAAACTTGATATTCATCAGTTTTCGCCAATGAGTGTTTCAAAAACGTGATTTTCTTGTTAATCAGTTTTCGTGGATAAGTGTTTCGAAAACTTAATATTCATCAGTTTTCACCAATGAGTAATTCGAAAACTTGATTTTCTTGTGAATAAGTGTTCGCCGATGAGTTTTTCGAAAACATGATATTTATCAGTTTTCGCCGATTAGTGTTTAAGAATTTTGATATTCATCAGTTTTCACCAATGAGTGTTTGGAAAACTTGATTTTCTTGTTCATCAGTTTTCGCCAATAAGTGTTTCAAAAACTTGATATTCATCAATTTTCGCCAATGAGTGTTTCAAAAACTTGATTTTCTTGTTAATCAGTTTTCGCCGATTAGTGTTTCAAAAACATGATATTCATCAGTTTTTGCTAAGGAGTGTTTTGAAAACTTGATTTTGTTGTTAATCAGTTATCACCGAGGAGTGTTTTGAAAACTTGATATTCATCAGTTTTCGCCAATGAGTGTTTCAAAAACATGATTTTCTTGTTAATCAGTTTTCGTGGATGAGTGTTTCGAAAACTTAATATTCATCCGTTTTCACCAATGAGTAATTCGAAAACTTGATTTTCTTGTAAAAAAGTGTTCGCCGATGAGTCTTTCGAAAACTTGATATTCATAAGCTTTCGCCGATTAGTGTTTTGGACACTTGATACTCATCAGTTTTCACCAAAGAGTCAGTGAGTGTTTCGAGAACTTGATATTCATCAGTTTTCACCAATGAGTGTTTCGATAACTTGATTTTCTTGTTAAACAGTTTTCGCCGATGAGTGTTTCGAAAACTTTATATTCACTAGTTTTCGCCAATGAGTGTTTTGAAAACTTGATTTTCTTATTAATCAATTTTCGACGTTGAGTGTTTCGAAAACTTGATATCATCAGTTTTCAACAATGAGTGTTTCAAAAACTTGATTTTCCTTCTAATCAGTTTTCGCCGATGAGTGTTTCGAAAACTTGATATTCATCAGCTTTTGTCTATTAGTGTTTCGGACACTTGATACTCATCAGTTTTCGCCAAAGAGTGTTTCGAAAACTTAATATTCATCAGTTTTCGCCAATTAGTATTTCGGAAAATTGATATTCATCAGTTTTCGCCAATGAGTGTTTCAAAAACTTGATTTTCTAGTTCATCAGTTTTCGCCGGGGAGTGTTTTGAAAACTTCATATTCATCAGTTTTTGCCAATGAGTGTTTCGAAAACTTGATTTTCTTGTTAATCAGTTTTCGTTGGTGAGTGTTTCAAAAACATGATATTCATCAGTTTACGCCAATGAGTGTTTCGAAAACTTGATTTTCTTGTTAATCAGTTTTCGCCGATGAGTGTTTCGAAAACTTGATATTCATCAGTTTTCGCCGGTGAGTGTTTCGAAAAGTTGATATTCATTAGTTTTCGCCAATGAGTGTTTCGAAAACTTGATTTTCTTGTAAATCAGTTTTCGCCGATGAGTGTTTCGAAAAATTGATATTCATCAGTTTTCACCAATGAGTAAATCGAAAACTTGATTTTCTTGTTAAAAAGTGTTCGCCGATGAGTGTTTCGAAAACTTGATATTCCTCAGTTTTCGCCGGTGAGTGTTTCGAAAACTTGATATTCTTCAGTTTTCACGAATGCGTGTTTAAAAAACTTGATTTTCTTGTTAATCAATTTTCACGAATGAGTGTTTCGAAAACTTGATATTCATCAGTTTTCGCCGATGAGTGTTTCGGAAACATGTTATTCTTTGGTTTTTACCAATGAGTGTTTCGAAAACTTGATTTTCTAGTTACTCAGTTTACGCCGATGAATGTTTTAAAAACTTGATATTCATCGGTTTTTGCCAAGGACTGTTTTGAAAACTTGATTTTGTTGTTAATCAGTTATCGCCGATGAGTGTTTCGAAAACTCGATATTCATCAGTTTTCACCGGTGAGTGTTTCGAAAACTTGATAATCATAAGTTTTCGCCAATGAGTGTTTCAAAGACTTGATTTTCTTGATAATCAATTTTCATGGATGAGTGTTTCGAAAACATAATATTCATAAGTTTTCACCAATGAGTAATTCGAAAACTTGATTTTCTTGTGAATAAGTGTTCGCCGATGAGTCTTTTGAAAACATGATATTCATCAGTTTTCGGCGATTACTGTTTCGGATACTTGATATTCATCAGTTTTCGCCAAAGAGTGTTTCGAAAACTTGATATTCATCAGTTTTTGCCAGTGAGTGTTTCGAAAACTTCGTATTGATCAATTTTCGCCGATGAGTGTTTCGAAAACTTGATTTTCTTGTTAATCAGTTTTCGCCGATGAGTGTTTCGAAAACTTGATATTCATTAGTTTTCACCAATGAGTGTTTCGAAAACTTGATTTTCTTGTTAATCAGTTTTCGCCGATGAGTGTTTCAAAAACTTGATATTCATCAGTTTTTGCCAACGAGTGTTTAGAAAACGTGAGTTTGTTGTTAATCAGTTATCGCCGATGAGTGTTTCAAAAACTTGATATTCATCAGTTTTCGCCGGTGAGTGTTTCGAAAACTTGATATTCATCAGTTTTCGCCAATGAGTGTTTCAAAAATGTGATTTTCTTGTTAATCAGTTTTCGTGGATAAGTGTTTCGAAAACTTAATATTCATCAGTTTTCACCAATGAGTGTTTCGAAAACTTGATTTTCTTGTTAATCAGTTTTCGCCGATGAGAGTTTCGAAAACTTGATATTCATGAGTTTTCACCGATTTGTGTTTTCGAAACTTGATATTTATCAGTTTTCGCTAATGAGTGTTTCAAAAGATTGATTTTCATGTTAAACAGTTTTCGCCGATGAGTGTTTCGAAAACTTGATATTCATTAGTTTTTGCTATTGAGTGTTTTGAAAACTTGATTTTCTTGTTAATCAGTTTTCGCCGATGAGTCTTTCAAAAACTTGATATTCATCAGTTTTCGCTGGTGAGTGTTTCGGAAACTTGATATTCATAAGTTTTCGCCAATGAGTGTTTCGAAAACTTAATATTCATCAGTTTTCACCAATGAGTGTTTCGAAAACTTGATTTTCTTGTAAAAAAGTGTTCGCCGATGAGTCTTTCGGAAACTTGATATTCATCAGCTTTCGCCGATTAGTGTTTCGGACACTTGATACTCATTAGTTTTCGCCAAAGAGTGTTTCGGAAACTTGATAATCATCAGTTTTCGCCGATGAGTGTTTTGAAAACGTGATTTTCTTGTTAATCAGTTTTTGCCGGTTAGTGTTTCGAAAACTTGATATTTATCAGTTTTCGCCACTGAGTGTTTCGAAAACTTGATTTTCTTGTTAATCAACTTTTGGCGATGATTGTTTCGAAAACTTAATGTTCATCAGTTTTTGCCAACGAGTGGTTCGAAAACTTGATATTCATCAGTTTTCGCCTATGAGTGTTTCGAAAATATGATTTTGTTGTCAATTCGTTTTCGGGAATTAGTGTTTCGGAAACTTGATATTCATCAGTTTTCGCCGATGAGTGTTTCGAAAAGTTGATATTCATTAGTTTTCGCCAATGAGTGTTTCAAAAACTTGATTTTCTTGTTCATCAGCTTTCAACAATGAGTGTTTCAAAAACTTGATTTTCCTTCTAATCAATTTTCGCCGATGAGTGTTTCGAAAACTTGATATTCATCAGTTTTCGCCGATTAGTGTTTCGGAAACTTGATATTCATCAGTTTTCGCTAATGAGTGTTTCGAAAACTTGATATTCATCAGTTTTTGCCAATTAGTGTTTCGGAATATTGATATTCATCAGTTTTCGCCAATGAGTGTTTCAAAAACTTGATTTTCTTGTTCATCAATTTTCGCCGGTGACTGTTTCGAAAACTTAGTATTCATCAGTTTTTGCCAATGAGTGTTTCGAAAACTTGATTTTCTTGTTTATCAGTTTTCGCCGATGAGTGTTTCGAAAACTTGATATTCATCAGTTTTTGCCGATTAGTGTTTCGGAAACTTGATATTCATCAGTTTTCGCCGGTGAATGTTTCAAAAACTTGATATTCATCAGTTTTCGCCAATGAGTGTTTCGAAAAGTTGATTTTCTCGTTAATCAGTTTTCGCCGATGAGTGTTTCGAAAACTTGGTATTCATCAGTTTTCGCCGATTAGTGTTTCAGAAACTTGATATTCATCTGTTTTCGCCGATGAGTGTTTCGAAAACATGATATTCATCAGTTTTCGCCGATTAGTGTTTCGGAAACTTGATATTCATCAGTTTTCGCTGGTGAGTGTTTCGGAAACCTGATATTCTTCAGTTTTCGCCAATGAGTGTTTCGAAAACTTGATTTTCTTGTTAATAGGCCTTCGTCGTTGAGTGTTTCGAAAACATGATATTCATCAATTTTCGCCAATGAGTGTTTTGGAAACTTGATTTTCTTGTTAATCAGTTTTCGCCGATGAGTGTTTCGAAAACTTGATTTTCATCAGTTTTCGCCGGTTAGTGTTTCGGAAACTTGATATTCATTAGTTTTCACCAATGAGTGTTTCGAAAACTTGATTTTCTTGTTAATCAAATTTTGCCGGTGAGTGTTTCGAAAACATGATATTCATCAGTTTTCACCCGTGAATGTTTTAAATACTTGATTTTCTTGTTAATCAGTTTTCGCCGATTAGTGTTTTAAAAACATGATATTCATTAGTTTTCGCCGGTTAGTGTTTCGGAATCTTGATATTCATCAGTTTTTGCCAATGAGTGTTTCAAAAACTTGATTTTCTTGTTAATCTGTTTTCGCCGATGAGTGTTTCGAAATCTTGATATTCAACAGTTTTCGACGTTGAGTGTTTCCAAAACGTGATTTCATCAGTTTTTGCCGGTGAGTGTTTCGGTAACTTGATATTCTTCAGTTCTTGCCAATGAGTGTTTCGAAAACTTGATTTTCTTGTTAATCAATTTTCGCCGGTGACTGTTTTGAAAACTTGATATTCATTAGTTTTCGGCAATGAGTCTTTCGAAAACTTGATTTTCTTGTTAATCTGATTTCGCCGATGAGTGTTAGGAAAACTTAATATTCAACAGTTTTCGCCAGTGTGTGTTTCGAAAACTTGATTTTCTTCTGAATCAGTTTTCGTCGATGAGTGTTTCGAAAACTTGATATTCATCCGTTTTCCCCCTTGAGTGTTTCGAAAACTTGATTTTCCTGTTAATCAGTTTCCGCCGATGAGTGTTTCGAAAAGTTGATATTCATCAGTTTTCGCCAATGAGAGTTTCGAAAACTTGATTTTCTTGTTAATCAGTTTTCGCCGGTAAGTGTTTCGAAAAGATGATATTTATCAGTTTTCGTCAATGAGTGTTACGAAAACTTGATATTCATTAGTTTTCGCCGATTAGTGTTTCAAAACCTTGATTTTCTTGATAATCAATTTTTGCGGATGAGTGATTCATCAGTTTTCGCCTGTGAGTGTTTCGGAAACTTGATATTCTTCAGTTTTTGGCAAAGAGTGTTTCGAAAACTTGATATTCATCCGTTTTCTCCCTTGAGTGTTTCGAAAACTTGATTTTCTTGATAATCAGTTTTCGCCGATGAGTGTTTTAAAAACTTGATATTCATCAGTTTTCGCCTGTAAGTGTTTCGAAAACTTGATATTCATCTGTTTTCGCCGATGAGTGCTTCGAAAACTTGATTTTCTTGTTAATTAGTTTTCGCCGATGAGTGTTTCGAAAACTTGATATTCATCAGTTTTCGTCGATGAGTGTTTCGGAAACTTGATATTCTTCAGTTTTCGCCAATGTGTGTTTCGAAAACTTGATTTTCTTGCTAATCAGTTTTCGCTGATGAGTGTTTCGAAAACTTAATATTCATTAGTTTTCGCCGGTGAGTGTTTCTAAATCATGATATTCATTAATTTTTGCCAATGAGTGTTTCGAACACTTGATTTTCTTGTTAATCAGTTTTCGCCGATGAGTGTTTCGAGCCGGTGAGTGTTTCGAAAACTTGATATTCATCAATTATCGGCAATGAGTGTTTCGAAAACTTGATTTTATTGTTAACCAGTTTTCCCCGATGAGTGTTTCGAAAACTTAATTTTCATTAATTTTTACCTCTGAGTACTTCCAAATCTTGTTATTTTTCAGTTTTCGCTGGAGAGTGTTTCGGAAACTTCATTTTCATCAGTTTTCACCAATGAGTGTTTCGAAAACTTGATAGTCATCAGTTTTTGCCAATGAGTGTTTCGAAAACATGATTTTCATCAGTTTTCGCCGGTGAGTGTTTCGAAAATATGATTTTCTTGTAAATCTGATTTTTCCGATAAGTGTGTCAAAAACTTGATGTTCATCAGTTTTCGCCAATGAGTGTTTTGAAAACTTTATTTTCTTGTAAATCTGTTTTGGCCGATGAGTGTTTCAAAAACTTAATATTCATTAATTTTCGCCGATTAGTGTTTTAAAAACATGATATTCATCAGTTTTCGCCAATGAGTGTTTCGAAAAATTGATTTTCATCAGTTTTCGTCAATTAGTGTTTCGGAAACTTGACATTCCTCAGTACTCGCCAATGACCGTTTCGAAAAATTGATTTTTTTCATTATCAATTTTCGCCGATGAGTGTTTCGGAAACATGATATTCATCAGTTTTCGCCAATGAGTGTTTCAAACACTTGATTTTCTTGTTAATCAGTGTTCGTCGATGAGTGTTTCGAAAACTTGATAATCATTAGTTTTCGCCCATTAGTGCTTCGAAATTTGATATTCATCAGTTTTCGCCAATGAGTGTTTCGAAAACTTGAATTTCTTGTTAATTAGTTTTCGCCGATGAGTGTTTCGAAAACTTGATATTCATCAGTTTTCGCCGGTGAGTTTTTCGAAAACGTAATATTCATCAGTTTTAGCCAATGAGTAATTCGAAAACTTGATTTTCTTGTAAATAAGTGTTCACGGATGAGTCTTTCGAAAACTTGATATTCATCAGTTTTTGTCGATTAGTGTTTCAGAAACTTGATATTGATTAGTTTTCGCCAGTGAGTGTTTCAAAAACTTGATATTCATCAGTTTTCGCCGATGAGTGTTTTAAAAACATGATATTCATTAGTTTTCACCAATGAGTGTTTCGAAAACTTGATTTTCTTGTTAATTAGTTTTCGCTGGTGAGTGTTTCAAAAACTTGATATTCATCAGTTTTCGCCAATGAGTGTTTCGAAAACTTGATTTTCTTGTTAATCAGTTTTCGCCGATGAGTGTTTCGAAAACTTGATATTCATCAATTTTTGCCAATGAGTGTTTCAGAAACATGATATTCATTAGTTTTCGCCAATGAGTGTTTCGAAAACTTGATTTTCTTGTTAATCAATTTTCGCCAATGAGTGTTTCGAAAACTTGATATTCATCAGTTTTCGCCAATGAGTGTTTCAGAAACATGATATTCATCAATTTTCGCCGATGAGTGTTTCAAAAACTTGATTTTCTTGTTAATTAGTTTTTGCCAATGAGTGTTTCGAAAACTTGATATTCATCAGTTTTCGCTGATTAGTGTTTCAAAAACTTGATATTCATTAGTTTTCGCCGATGAGTGTTTTGAAAACTTGATATTCCTCAGTTTTCGCTGATGAGTGTTTCGAAAACTTGATATTCATCAGTTTTCGCCAATGAGTGTTTCGAAAACTTGATTTTCTTGTTAATCAGTTTTCGCCGATGAGTGTTTCGAAAATTTGACATTTATCAGTTTTCGCCGATGAGTGTTTCGAAAACTTGATATTCATCAGTTTTCGCCAATGAGTGTTTCGAAAAATTGATTTTCTTGTTAATCAGTTTTAGTCGGTGAGTGTTTCGAAAACTTGATTTACATCAGTTTTCGCCAGTGGGTGTTTCGAAAACTTGATATTCATCAGTTTTCGCCGGTGAGTGTTTCGAAAACTTGATATTCATCAGTTTTCACCAATGAGTAATTCGAAAACATGATTTTCTACTTAATTAGTTTTCGTCGATGAGTGTTTCGAAAACTTGATATTCCTGAGTTTCTGCCGATTAGTGTCTCAGAATCTTGATATTCATCAGTTTTTGCCAATGAGTGTTTCAAAAACTTGATTTTCTTGTTAATCAATTTTCGCCGATGAGTGTTCCGAAAACTTGATATTCATTAGTTTTCGCCGATGAGTGTTTCGGAATCTTGATATTCATCAGTTTTCGCCAATGAGTGTTTCGAAAACTGGATATTCATCAGTTTTAGCCGATAAGTGTTTCGGAAACTTGATATTCATCAGTTTTCGCCAAATGAGTGTTTCGAAAACTTGATTTTCTTGTTAATCAGTTTTCGCCGATGAGTGTTTCGAAAACATGATATTCATCAGTTTTCGCCGATGAGTGTTTCGAAAACTTGACTTTCTTGTTAATTAGTTTTTGCCGATGAGTGTTTCGAAAACTTGATTTTCTTGTTAATCAGTTTTTGCCGATGAGTGTTTCGAAAACTTGATATTCATCAGTTTTCGCCGATGAGTGTTTCGAAAGCTTGATATTCTTCAGTTCTCGCCAAATGATTGTTTCAAAAACTTGACTTTCTTGTTAGTTTTCGCCGATGAGTGTGTCGAAAACTTGATATCCATCACTCTTGTGTTTCGAAAACTTGATATTTATCAGTTTTTGCAATTGTGTGTTTCGAAAACAAGATTTTCTTGTTAATCAATTTTCGCCGATGAGTGCTTCGCAGAGTTCATATTCATCAGTTTTCGCCGATTAGTGTTTTGAAAACTTGATAATCATCAGTTTTCGCCAATGAGTGTTTCGAAAACTTGATTTTCTTGTTAATCAGTTTTCGCCGATGAGTGTTTCGAAAAGTTGATAATCCTCAGTTTTTAGTGATTAGTGTTTCAGAAACTTGATATTTATATGTTTTCGTCAATTAGTGTATCGAAAATTTTATTCTTTAGTTAATCAATTTTTACCAATGATTGTTTTGAAACCTTGATATTCATCAGTTTTCGCCGGTGAGTGTTTCGAAAACATGATATTCATCAATTTTCGCCAATTAGTGTTTCGTAAACTTGATTTTCTTCTTAATCAGTTTCCGCCGATGAGTGTTTTGAAAAGTTGATATTCATCAGTTTTCGGCAAAGAATGTTTCGAAAACTTGATTTTCTTGTTAATCAGTTTTGCCGATTAGTGTTTCGGAAACTAGATATTCATTAGTTGTTGCCAATGAGTGTTTCGAAAACTTGATATTCATCATTTTTCACCGGTGAGTGTTTCGAAAACTTGATATTCATCAATTTTCGCCAATCAGTGTTTCAAAAACTTGATTTTCTTGTTTATCAGTTTTCGCCATGAGAGTTTCGAAAACTTGATATTCATCAGTTTTCGCCGACTAGTGTTTCGAAAACTTGATATTCATCTGTTTTCGCCGATGAGTGTTTCGAAAACTTGATATTCATCCGTTTTCGTCGGTGAGTGTTTCACAAACATGATATTCATCAGTTTTCGCCAATGAGTCTTTCGAAAATTTGATTTTCTTGTTAAACAGTTTTCGCCGATGAGTCTTTCCTAGAGTTGATAATCATCAGTTTTCGCCAATGAGTGTTTCAAAAACATGATTTTCTTATTAATCAATTTTCACTGATGAGGGTTTCGATGACTTGATATTCATCAGTTTTCGTCGATGAGTGTTTCGAAAACCTGATATTCATTAGTTTTCGCCAATGAGTGTTTCAAAAACTTGATATTCTTATTAATCTGTTTTTGCCGATGAGTTTTTCGAAAACTTGATATTCATCAGTTTTCGACGATTAGTGTTTCGGAATCTTGATATTCATCAGTTTTTGCCAATGAGTGTTTCGAAAATTTGATATTCTTGTTAATCAGTTTTCATCGGTGAGTGTTTCAAAAACTTGATATTCATCAGTTTTCGTCGGTGAGTATTTCGGAATCTTGATATTCATCAGTTTTCGCCAATGAGTGTCTCGAAAACTTCATTTTCTTGTTTATCAGTTTTCATCAATGAATGTTGTGAAAACTTCTTATTCAACTGTTTTCGCCTATTAGTGTTTTGGATACTTGATGTTCATCAGTTTTTGCCAATGAGTGTTTCGAAAACTTGATTTTCTTGTTAATCAGTTTTCGCTAGTGAGTGTTTCAAAAACATGATATTCACCAGTTTTTCCCAATGAGTAATTCGAAAACTTGATTTTCTTGGAAATCAGTCTTCGCCGATGAGTGTTTCGAGAAGTTGATATTCATCAGTTCTCGCAGATTAGTGTTTCGGTAACTTGATATTAATCAGTTTTCGCGAATGAGTGTTTCGAAAACTTGATTTTCTTGTTAATCAGGTTTCACCGATGAGTGTTTCGAAAACTTGATATTCATCAGTTTTCGCCGGTGAATGTTTCTGAAACTTGATATTTTTCTGTTTTTGCCAATGAGTGTTTCGAAAACAAGATTTTCTTGTTAATCAGTTTTCGCCGATGATTGTTTCAAAAACTTGATATTCATCAGTTTTCGCCGGTGAGTGTTTCGAAATCTTGATATTCATTAGTTTTGGCCGATGAGAAATTCGAAAACTTGATTTTCTTGTTAATCAGTTTTCGCAAATGAGTGTTTCGAAAAGTTGATATTCATAAGTTTTCGCTGATGAATGTTTCAGAAACTTAATATTCTTCAGTATTCGCCAATGAGTGTTTCGAAAACTTCATTTTCTTGTTAATCAACTTTCGCTAGTGAGTGTTTCGAAAACTTGATATTCATCAGTTTTCGCCAATGAGTGTTTCGAAAACTTGATTTCTTGTTAATCATCTTTCGCCAGTGAGTGTTTCGAAAACTTGACATTCATCAGTTTTCGCCAATGAATGTTTCGAAAACATGATTTTCTTGTTAATCAGATTTCGCGGATGAGTGTTTCGAAAACTTGATATTCATCAGTTTTCGCCGATGAGTGTTTCGGAAACTTGATATTCATCAGTTTTCGACAATGAGTGTTTCAAAAACTTGATTTTCTTGTTAATCAGTTTTCGTCGATGAGTGTTTCGAAAACATGATATTCATCAGTTTTTGCGAATGAGTGTTTCGAAAATTTGACTTTCTTGTTAATCAGTTATCGCCAATGAGTGATTCGATAACTTGATATTCTTCAGCTTTCACCGGAGAATTATTCGAAAACTTGATATTCATCAGTTTTCACGAATGAGTAATACGAAATCTTGATTTTCTTGTTAATCAGTTTTCGCCGATGAGTGTTTCGAGAACTTGATATTCATCAGTTATCGCCGATTAATGTTTCGAAAACTTGATATTTATCAGTTTTCGCAATTGAGTGTTTCGAAAACTTGACTTTCTTGTTAATCAGTTTTCGCCGATGAGTGTTTCGAAAACTTCATATTCATCAGTTTTCGCCGGGGAGTGTTTCTAAAACTTGATATTCATCAGTTTTCGCCAATGAGTGTTTCGAAAACTTGATCTTCTTATTAATCAGTTTTCGCCGATGAGTGTTTCAAAAACATGATATTCATCAGTTTTCGCCGATTAGTGATTCGGAAACTTGATATTCATCAGTTTTCTCCAGTGAGTGTTTCGGAAACTTGATTTTCTTGTTTATCAGTTTTCGCCGATGAGTGTTTCGAAAACTTGATATTCATTAGTTTTCGGCGATTAGTGTTTCGGAAACATGATATTCAACAGTTTTTGCCAATGAGTAATTCGAAAATTTGATTTTCTTGTTAATCAGTCTACCCCGATGAGTGTTTCAAAAAGTTGATATTCACCAGTTTTCGCCGGCAAGTGTTTCGAAAATTTGATATTCATCAGTTTTTGTCAATGAGTAATTCGAAAACTTGATTTTCTTGTTAATCAGTATTCGCCGATGCGTTGTTCAAAAAGTTGATATTCATCAGTTTTCGTCGATTACTGTTTTGGAAACTTGATATTCATTAGTTTTTGCCAATGAGTGTTTCGAAAACTTGATTTTCTTGTTAATCAGTCTTCGCCGATGAGTGTTTCGAAAACTTGATATTCACCAGTTTTCGCAGGCAAGTGTTTCGAAAATTTGATATTCATCAGTTTTTGCCAATGAGTAATTGGAAAACTTGATTTTCTTGTTAATCAGTCTTCGCCGATGCGTGTTTCAAAAAGTTGATATTCATCAGTTTTCACCGATTAGTGTTTCGGAAACTTGATATTCATTAGTTTTCGCCAATGTGTGTTTCAAAAACTTTATTTTCTTGTTAATCAGTTTTTTGCCGATGAGTGTTTCGGAAACTTGATATTCATCAGTTTTTGCCAATGAGTGTTTCAAAAACTTGATTTTCTTGTTAATCAATTTTCGCCGATGAGTGTTTCAAAAACATGATATTCATCAGTTTTCGCCAATGAGTGTTTCGAAAACTTGATTTTCTTGTTAATCAGTTTTCGCCAGTGAGTGTTTTAAAAACTTGATATTCATCAGTTTTCGCCGGTGAGTGTTTCGAAAACTTGATTTTCTTGTTAATCAATTTTCGCCGGTGAGTGTTTCAAAAACTTGATATTCAACAGTTTTCGCCGATTAGTGTTTCGGAAACTTGATATTCCGTAGTTTTCACCAATGAGTGTTTCGAAAACTTGATTTTCTTGCTAATTAGTTTTCGCCGATGAGTGTTTCAAAAACTTGATATTTAACAGTTTTCGCTGGTGAGTATTTCGAAAACTTGATATTCATCAGTTTTGCCAATGAATAATTCGAAAACTTGATTTTCTTGTTAATCAGTTTTCGCTGATGAGTGTTTCGAAAAGTTGATATTCATCAGTTTTCCCTTATTAGCGTTTCGGAAACTTGATATTCATCAATTTTTGGCAATGAGTGTTTCGAAAACTTGATTTTCTTGTTAATCAATTTCCGCCGATGAGTGTTTCGAAACCATGATATTGATCACTTTTCGCCGGTGAGTCTTTCGGAAACTAGATATTCTTCACTTTTTTGCCAATGAGTGTTTCGAAAACATGATTTTCCAGTTAATCAGTTTTCGTCGTTGAGGGTTTCAAAAACTTGATATTCATCAGTTTTCGCCGGTGAGTGTTTCGAAAACATGATATTCATCAGTTTTTGCCAATGAGTGTTTCGAAAACTTGATTTTCTTGTTAATCAATTTCCACCGATGAGTGTTTCGAAAACATGATATTCACCAGTTTCCCCCGGTGAGTGTTTCGGAAACTTGATATTCATCATTTTTTGCCAAATAGTGTTTCGTAAACTTGATATTCATTAGTTTTCGCTAATGAGTGTTTCAAAAACTTGATTTTCTTGTTAGTTAGTTTTCGCCGATGAGTATTTCGAAAACTTGGTATTCATCAATTTTTGCCGATTTGTGTATCGAAAACTTGATATTCATCAGTTTTCGCTGGTGAGTGTTTCGAAAACTTGATTTTCTTGTTAATCAGTTTTCGCTGATGAGTGTTTCGAAAAGGTGATATTCAACAATTTTCACTGATTAGGGTTTCGGAAACTTGATATTCTTCAATTTTGGGCAACGAGTGTTTCGAAAACTTGATTTTCTTGTTAATCAATTTTTGCCGATGAGTTTTTCAAAAACTTGATATTCATCAGTTTTCGCCAATGAGTGTTCCGAAAACTTGATAGTCATCAGTTTTCGACAATGAGTGTTTTGAAAACTTGATTTTCTTGTTAATCAATTTTCATCGATGAGTGTTTCGAAAAGTTGATATTCATTAGTTTTTGTCGTTTAGTGTTTCGGAAACATGATATTCATCAATTTTCGCCAATGAATGTTTCGAAAACATGATTTTCTTGTTAATCAGTTTTCGCCGATGAGTGTTTTGAAAACATGTTTTTCTTGATCATCAATTTTCGCCGATGAGTGTTTCGAAAACTTGATATTCATCAGTTTTCACCGATTAGTCTTTCGAAAACTTGATATTTATTAGTTTTCGCAATTGAGAGTTTTGAAAACATGATTTTCTTGTTAATCAATTTTCGCCGATGAGTGTTTGAAAACCTTGATATTCATCAGTTGTCGTCGATTAGTGTTTCCGAAACATGATAATTATTAGTTTTCACAATTGTGTGTTTCGAAAACTTGATTTTCTTGTTAATCAATTTTCGCCGATGAGTGTTTCAAAAACTTGATATTCATCAGTTTTCACCGGTGAGAGTTTCGAAAACTTGATATTCATCAGTTTTTGCCAATGAGTGTTTCAAAAACTTGATTTTCTTGTTAATCAGTTTTCGCCGATGAGTGTTTTGAAAACTTGATATTCATCAGTTTTCGCCGATTAGTGTTTTGGAAACTTGATATTCATCAATTTTCGCCAATGAGTGTTTCGAAAACTTGATTTTCCTGTTAATTGGTTTTCACTGATGAGTGTTTCGAAAACTTGATAGTCATTAGTTTTCGCCGATGAATGTTTACAAAACTTGATATTGATCAGTTTTTGCCAATTAGTGTTTCGAAAACTTGATATTCATCAGTTTTCGCCGATTAGTGTTTCGAAAACTTGATATTCATCTGTTTTCGCCAAAGAGTGTTTCGAAAACTTGATTTTCTTGTTAATCAATTTTCGCCGATGAGTTTTTCAAAAACTTGATATTCATCAATTTTCACCGATGAGTGTTTCGAAAACTTGATATACAAAAGTTTTGGCCCATAACTATTTCGAAAACTTGATTTTCTTGTTAATCGGTTTTCGCCGATGACTGTTTCGAAAAGTTGGTATTCATCAGTTTTCATTGATTAGTGTTTCGGAAACTTGATATTCACCAATTTTTGCTAATGAGTGTTTCGAAAAGTTGATTTTCTTGTTACTCAGTTTTCGCCGATTAGTGTTCCGGAAACTTGATATTCATCAAATTTCGCAAATAAGTGTTTCGAAGACTTGATTTTCTTGTTAATCACTCTTCGCCGATGAGTGTTTCGAAAACTTGATATTCACCAATTTTCGCCGGCATGTGTTTCGAACATTTGATATTCACCAATTTTCGCGAATGAGTGTTTCGAAAACTTGATTTTCTTGTTAATCAATTTTCACCAATGAGTGTTTCAAAAACTTGATATTCATTAATTTTCGCTAATGAGTGTTTCAGAAACTTGATATTCATCAGTTTTCGCCAATGAGTGTTTCAAAAACTTGATTTTCTTGTTAATCAGTGTTTGTCAATGAGTGTTTCGAAAACATGATATTCATCAGTTTTCGCCAATGAGTGTTTCGAAAACTTGATTTTCTTGTTAATCAGTTTTCGTCGATGAGTGTTTCGAAAACTTGATATTCATCAGTTTTCGCCGATTAGTCTTTCAGAAACGTGATATTTATCAGTTTTCCCAATTGAGAGTTTCGAAAACTTGATTTTCTTGTTAATCAGTTTTCGCCGATGAGTGTGTCAAAAACTTGATATTCATCAATTTTCGTCGGTGAGTGTTTCGAAAACATGATATTCATTAGTTTTCGCCAATGAATGTTTTGAAAACTTGATTTTCTTGTTAATTAAGTTTCACCGATGAGTGTTTGAAAAGCTTGATATTAATCAGTTTTCGCCGATTAGTGTTTCGGAAACTTGATATATATTAGTTTTCACAATTGAGTATTTCAAAAACTTGATTTTCTTGTTCATCGGTTTTCGCCGATGATTGTTTCGAAAACTTGATATTCATCAGTTTTCGCCGATGTGAGTTTCGAAAACTTGATATTCATCAATTTTTACCTATAAGTGTTTCGGAAACATGATATTCTTAACGCTTCGCCATCGTGTATTTTGAAAACTTGACTTTCTTGTTAATCTGTTTTCGCCGGTGAGTGTTTCGATAACATACTATTTATTAGTTTTCGACAATTAGTGTTTTGGAAACTTGCTATTCATCAGTTTTCGCAATTGAGTGTTTCGATAACTTTATTTTCATGTTATTCAGTTTTCGTCGATGAGTGTTTCAAAAACTTGATATTCATCAGTTTTTACCGATGAGTGTTTCGAAAACGTGATATACATCAGTATTCACCCTTCAGTGTTTTGAACACTTGATATTCTTTATAATCAGTTTTCGCCGATGAGTGCTTCGAAAGGTTGATATTCATCAGTTTTCGGTGATTAGTGTTTCGGAAACTCGATATTCACCAATTTTCGCCAATGAGTGTTTCGAGAACTTGATTTTCTTGTTAATCAGTTTTCGCCGATGAGTGTTTCAAAAAGTTGATATTCATCAGTTTTCGCCGATTAGTGTTCCGGAAACATGATATACATTAGTTTTCGCCAATAAGTGTTTCGAAGACTTGATTTTCTTGTTAATCAGTCTTCGCCGATGATTGTTTTGAAAACTTGATATTCACCAGTTTTCACCGGCAAGTGTTTCAAAAATTTGATATTCATCAGTTTTAGCAAATGAGTAATTCGAAAACTTGATATTCATCAGTTTTCCCCGGTGAATGTTTCTGAAACTTGATATTCTTCAGTTTTCGCGAATGAGTGTTTCGAAAACTTGATTTTCTTGTTAATCTGTTTTCGCCGATGAGTGTGTCGAAAACTTGATATTCATTAGTTTTCGCCGGTGAGTGTTTCGAAAACATGATATTCATAGGTTTTCGCCGATTAGGGTTTGGGAAACTTGATATTCATCAGTTTTCGCCAATGAGTGTTTCGAAAACTTGATTTTCTTGTTTATCAATTTTCCCCAATGAGTGTTTCGAAATCTTGATATTGATCAGTTCTCGCCGATGAGTGTTTCGAAAATTTGATTTTCTTGTCAATATTTTTTCGCCGATAAGTGTTTTGAAAACATGAGATTCATCAGTTTTCGCCGGTGAATGTTTCGAAAGCTTGATATTGATCAATTTTCGCCAATTAGTGTTTTGAAAACTTGATATTCATCAGTTTTCGCCAATGAGTGTTTCGAAAACTTGATTTTCTTGTTCATCAGTTTTCGCCGATGAGTGTTTCGGAAACTTGATATTCATCAATTTTAGCTAATGAGTGTTTCAAAAACTTGATATTCATCAGTTTTTACCAATGAGTGTTTCGAAAACTTGATTTTCTTGTTAATCAGTTTTCGCCGATGAGTGTTTCGAAAACTTGATATTTATCAGTTTTCGCCGATTAGTGTTTCGAAAACTTGATATTCATCGGTTTTTGCCAATGAGTGTTTCGAAAACTTGATTTTCTTGTTAATCATTTTTCGCCGATGAGTGTTTTGAAAACTTGATATTCATCTGTTTTTGTAACATCTGCCTCTCCCAATAATGTAATTAATTGTTTGATAGATGAATTAAAGTTTTTTGTATGTGTTTGATGCATCTAGAAGCATGTAAATTTGCATTAGAAATAGGTTAATTATGTTAGAGGGACTTGAATGAAAAGAAAAGAAGGGTTAGATGGAAGAGGACTTAGGTTTAAGGAAAAGCTTGATGGGGGATGTAATTCATAATTTTAGCTTAGAGTCATAGTGACCAACAGAATTTTGAACACTTCCCGCCTGAGTGTCAAGGTAGAGTGATTAACTCTATTTTTAATGAAAACAATGAATTGAGAAGAATTAAGTACTTAAATGGAAGGAAAGAATGTTTAGGCGTGAGTCACCACTTAATTGACAATTAAGGATAGGGAGGAGCTGCCACCTCTCCACACACTCACCATTTTCATCAACTAGAGAGAGAGAGGGGTAGAGAGAAGGAAGAGAAAAGCTTGAAGGGGAAGCTGGGAATTCGGACTAGGGCTGGATTCAGCTGGGGAAACTGATAGAATAGCATCTACACATCACAAGAAACACGATCTAGCTTGGAGTTAAGGTAATCATGGCTTCCAACTCTCACTTTTTGAAATTTAAGATTTTGATTAAAAATGGCCAATTTCTGATTTTGAACTTCTGGGCCGAAATAGAGAGTACAAACCTACATTTCTATGATTTTGGAACTTAGATGGATGCCTATTGATGTTTGCATGTATCTCTAAATGCTAACAATGAAGATTTAGAAATGGGTTTTGGCTATGGGTTTTGGTAGCATGTTCATAATAAAATCTACGGAAATTTAAGCATGTCTGGGCTAAGATTGTTCATGGGTTTTATCATTTTTATGCTTGAGAATGTTTTGGACACCTTGCATGTATTTGGATGATGAAATTTGGGTAGGAAAATGTGATTTAAAGGTTTTGCGAAAACAGGGCAGAGGCACAACAGTCGACTGATAGCCTCTAACAGTCGACTGTCGTGCCCAGAAATTTAAAGAAATATAAGTTAGAGGCACAACAATCGACTGATAGGCTTAACAGTTGACTGCTGTGTTCTTGACTCATCATATTTTTCCAGATTTTCCAGAAACGCATATGGTAGTCGACTGCCATGCCCAATCAGTTGACTTCCATGTTCTTGATTCATGAAAAACCCAGGTTCAACCCAGAAATTCAATTTAGTAAATCTTTAATTGTTTAAGGTTTTCAAGAGTAAGCAGCCGACTGCTATGTTTGGGACAGTCGACTGATGGAACACAGAGAGCTACCAGTCGACTAGTAAGTTCGAACAGTCGACTGATAAGCTACTGCCTCTTTTTATATATTTTTCAAAGAGTGAACAGTCGACTGATGTCTTGGGAACCGTCGACTGATACAGGGCAGTTTATGAAAATGTTTTACATCTTATGAAACAAAGTTTTAAGAGCCCAATTACATACTTATACTTAATTTTAAAGGATTAAAGGACAATATGGGACATGGATCAAGGGAAATAACATAGTAAAATGAAAAGAGAGCTAAGTATTCCATATACATTCTTTGTAGAAGAAGAAGTCCATAATTGATTGACCAATTGTCGGTATGGGACGGCCGTTGGGATTTCCACGGTTGAGCCATAATACGAGATGGTAAAACATCCAATCGATTGATGATGAAAGTTTACGAAAACACCGTGTTGGTTGTTTAATTTTAAGCTAGTAGACTCTATATGGCCAAATTAAGAGCGACGTGCTTAAAATTAGATTAACCATGATTGGGACTATTTCTTTACAATGTATGTACATGAGAATAGCATATCAAGGGATAAAATCGTGATCCTTTAGGAAAGACACCTTGTCTCTTATGGCAATGAGAGGTCATGGACAAAATGGTGATCCTTTGGGAAAGATGCGTTGTATCCTATGAATGTAAGGTTAAGGGTAAAAGTGTGACCCTTCGGGGAAGAGGCATTGTACCCTATGAATGAATGAATGTTAAAGGATAAAATTGTGACACAAGAGGGTAAGATGCATTGTATCCTATGAATGGAATGGACAAAACTGTGACCCATAGGGGAAGAGCAGTGTGTCAAATGAATGGAATCGACAAAACTATGACCCGTTTGGGAAGACTGTCAAATGAATTAATGGATATGTGCGAGTAGTTGTTGGACAACTCTCCCGATGCTCAATGCTTTTATGAAAGATTAGGGTTAAATGCCCATATGTTTTGAATGCTTGTTATTTCCATGTTTTATGAAATGATGATGAATGTTAATGAAATGTCCATATTGCTATGAAATGTTTAAAGGTGTAGTATAATGATTGTACCATACAATACCATGCCAACCGCAAGTATGTTAAACAGATGCATTGATGATGATATATGCCATCATATCTTTTAAAGTTAATGATAATGGTGCATCCAGTATTTTATGATATGAAATATAATGAGAAATGCAGTGATTTTCTGTATGGTGATACAGTGGTACACATTAGCGGTTTTGGAAACAGGTTGCCATGATTAATGAGATTATGATCTAATGATTACGTTGATGTGTATCAGATGCCTAGGTACTTAGTTACGCTGGAGGCTAAGCTGGAGTGGAGGCATGATCCAATACAGGGCTGGATCATAGTTATCAGTGATGTAGTAGTGCATGTAGTTACATATCTGACCCTTACTCAGCCTGTCTGACTTTATGACGGATGTTTATGTATGATTTTGGATTCTCCAATCCCTTGACCTTGTGCCTTATATGTTTTTGGAAAGGCCATAGAGGTTACTAGATGGTATGTATAGAAAGGGATGGAGTCATATTATGTTAATATATGGATAGTTCGTATGTATGTATGAACTAGAGTTCTTATCCACTAGTAGGTTAAGGATTAAGATCTTAAGTTGCTTGCTATCCCTAGATCTTTTCCCTTCTCAGGACTCTAGTTGACTTCGACCATGATGGATGTATATATATACATATATGAAAGTATGTAACTATGTATGTAAAAGTTTATGATAGTAAATATAGTTAATTGATTATGTATGTTGAGATTATACTTTATGCTTCCGCTTAAGAGACGAGTGAGATACCCGAAAGATAGAACCTAAACTAACTCAATCTAATTAATCTATTTGGCAAAAGTTTTAATAACTTCGGGTAAGAAATGTAGTAACACGCTAATTCAGGATAACTATGTATTAAAAATGGACGTAGCGATTGGGGTGTTTCAGTTTTTGCCGATGAGTGTTTCGAAAACTTGATATTCATCAGTTTTCGCCAATGAGTGTTTCAAAAACTTGATTTTCTTGTTTATCAGTTTTGGTCAAAGAGTGTATTGAAAACTTGATATTCATTAGTTTTCGCCGGTGAGTGTTTCGGAAACTTGATTATCATCAGTTTTTGCCAATGAGTGTTTCGAAAACTTGATTTTCTTGTTAATCAGTTTTCGCCGGTGATTGTTTCGAAAACTTGATATTCATCACTTTTCGCCGATTGGTGTCTCTGAAACTTGATATTCATCAGTTTTCGTCGGTGAGTGTTTCGGAAACTTGATTTTGTTGTTTATCAGTTTTCGCCAGTGAGTTCTTCGAAAACTTGATATTCATTAGTTTTCGCCAATGAGTGTTTCCAAAACTTGATATTCATCAGCTTTCGCCAATGAGTGTTTCAAAAACTTGATTTTCTTGTTAATCAGTTTTCGCTGATGTGTGTTTCGAAAACTTGATATTCATCAGTTTTCGCGGTGAGTGTTTCGGAAACTTGATATTCATTAGTTTTCGCGAATGTGTGTTTCGAAAACCTGATTTTCTTGTTAATCAGTTTTCGTTGATGAGTTTTTCGAAAACATGATATTCATCAGTTTTCGCTGATTAGTGTTTCGGAAACTCGATATTCATCAGTTTTCGCCAATGAGTGTTTCGAAAACTTGATTTTCGTGGTAATCAGTCTTCGTCGATGAGTGTTTTGAAAACTTGATATTCAACAGTTTTCGCCGATTAGTGTTTCGAAAACTTTATATTCATTAGTTTTTGCCAATGACTGTTTCGGAAACATGATATTCTTGTTAATCAATTTTTGCCAATGAGTGTTTCGAAAACTTGATATTCATTATTTTTCCCCTAAGAGTGTTTCGTAAACTTGATATTCATTTGTTTTCGCCAGTGAGTGTTTCAGAAACTTGATATTCATTATTTTGTACAATTGAGTGTTTTGAAAAATTGATTTTCTTGTTAATCAGTTTTCGCCGATGAGTGTTTCGAAAACTTGATATTCATTTGTTTTCGCCGTTGAGTGTTTTTAAAACTTCATATTTTTCAGTTTTCGCCAATAAGTATTATGAAAACCTGATTTTCTTGTTAATAAGTTTTCGTCGGTGAGTGTTTTGAAAACTTGATTTTCTATTAATCAGTTTTCGCCGATGAGTGTTTCGAAAACTCGATATTTATCATTTTTCGCCGATTAGTGTTTCGAAAACTTGATATTCATTAGTTTTCGCCAATGAGTGTTTTGAAAACTTGATATTCATCAGTTTTCGCCGATAAGTGTTTCGGAAACTTGATATTCATCAGTTTTCGCAATTGAGTGTTTCGAAAACTTGATTTTCTTGTTAATCAGTCCTCGCCGATAAGTGTTTCGAAAAGCTGATATTCATCCGTTTTCGATAATTAGTCTTTCGGAAAGTTGATATTCATCAGTTTTCGCAAATGAGTGTTTGAAAAACTTAATTTTCTTGTTAATCAATTTTCGCCGGTGAGTGTTTCGAAAACTTGATATTCATCAGTTTTCGCCAATGAGTGTTTCAAAAATTTGATTTTCTTGTTAATCTGTTTTCGCCGATGAGTGTTTCAAAAACTTGATATTCATCGGTTTTCGCCGGTGAGTGTTTCGAAAACATGATATTCATAAGTTCTCGCCAATGAATGTTTCTATAACTTGATTTTCTTGTTAATCAGTTTTCGTCGGTGAGTGTTTTGAAAACTTGATATTCATCAGTTTTCGTCAGTGAGTGTTTGGAAAGCTTGATATTCATCTGTTTTCCCCAATGAGTGTTTCGAAAACTTGATTTTCTTGTTAACCAAATTTCGCCAGTGAATGTTTCAAAAACTTGATATTCATTAATTTTCGCCGTTGAGTATTTCGAAAAGTTGATATTCCTAAGGTTTCGCCAATTAATGTTTCGAAAACTTGATATTCATCAGTTTTCGCGAATGGGTGTTTCGAAAACTTGATTTTCTTGTTAATCAATTTTCGTCGATCACTGTTTCAAAAACATGATACTCATCAACTTTCACCGGTTAGTGTATCGGAAACTTGATATTCTTCAGTTTTTGCCAATAAGTATTACGAAAACCTGATTTTCTTGTTAATAAATTTTCGTCGGTGAGTGTTTTGAAAACTTGATTTTCTATTAATCAGTTTTCCCCGATGAGTGTTTCGAAAACTTGATATTCATTAGTTTTCGCCGATTAGTGTTTCGAAAACTTGATATTCATTAGTTTTCGCCAATGAGTGTTTCGAAAACTTGATATTCATCAGTTTTCGCCGATGAGTGTTTCGAAAACTTGATATTCATCAATTTTCGCAATTGAGTGTTCGAAAACTTGACTTTCTTGTTAATCAGTCCTCGCCGATAAGTGTTTCGAAAAGCTGATATTCATCCGTTTTCGATAATTAGTCTTTCGGAAAGTTGATATTCATCAGTTTTCGCAAATGAGTGTCTGAAAAACTTAATTCTCTTGTTAATCAATTTTCGCCGGTGAGTGTTTCGAAAACTTGATATTCATTAGTTTTCGCCAATGAGTGTTTCAAAAATTTGATTTTCTTGTTAATCAGTTTTCGCCGATGAGTGTTTCGAAAACTTGATATTCATCAGTTTTCGCCGGTGAGTGTTTCGAAAACATGATATTCATAAGTTCTCGCCAATGAATGTTTCTATAACTTGATTTTCTTGTTAAACAGTTTTCGTCGATGAGTGTTTCGAAAACTTGATATTCATCAGTTTTCGCCGGTGAGTCTTTCGAAAACATGATATTTATCAGTTTTCCCCAATGAGTGTTTCGAAAACTTGATTTTCTTGTAAATAAGTTTCGCCGATGAGTGCTTTCGAAAACTTCATATTCTTCAGTTTTCGCCAATATGTGTTTCGAACACTTGATTTTCTAGTTAAACAATTTTCGCCGATGAGTGTTTCAAAAACTTGATATTCATCAGTTTCCGCCAATGAGTGTTTCGAAAACTTAATTTTCTTGTTAATTATTTTTAGTCGATGAGTGCATGAAAACTTGCAATTCATCAATTTTCGCCATTGAGTGTTTCGAAAACTTGATTTTCTTGTTAATCAGTTTTCGCCGATTAGTGTTTCGAAAACTTCATATTCATCAGTTGTCGCCATTGTGTGTTTCGAAAACTTGATTTTCTTGTTTATTAATTTTCGCCGGTGAGTGTTTCGAAAACTTGATATTCATCAGTTTTCACCGATGAGTGTTTCGAAAACTTGATATTCATCAATTTTTGCCGAAGAGTGTTTCAAAAACTTGATATTCATCATTTTTCACCAATGAGTGTTTCGAAAACTTGATTTTCTTGTTAATCAGTTTTTGCCAACGAGTGTTTCGAAAACTTGATATTCATTAGTTTTCGCCGATAACTGTTTCGGAAACATGATATTCTTCAGTTTTTGCCAATGAGTGTTTCAAAAACTTGATTTTCTTGTTAATCAGTTTTCGCCGATGAGTGTTTCGAAAACTTGATATTCATCAGTTTTCGCCAATGAGTGCTTCGAAAACTTGATTTTCTTGTTAATCAGTTTTCGCCGATGAGTGTTTTCAAAACTTGATATTCATCAGTTTACAACGGTGAGTGTTTCGAAAACTTGATATTCATCAGTTTTCGCTAATGAATGTTTCAAAAACTTGATTATGTTGTAAATCAGTTTTCACCGAAGACTGTTTCAAAAACTTGATTTTCTTGTTAATCAGTTTTCGCCAATGAGTGATTCGAAAACTTGTTATTCATCAGTTTTTGCCGGTGAGTGTTTCGAAAACTTGATATTCATCAGTTTTCGCCAATGAATGTTTCGAGAAGTTGATTTTCTTGTTAATCAATTTTCGCCGATGAGTGTTTCGAAAACAAGATTTTCTTGTTAACCAGTTTCCGCTGATGAGTGTTTCTAGAAGTTGATATTCGTCAATTTTCGGCACTGAGTGTTTCGGAAACTTGATTTTCTTGTTAATCAGATTTCACCGATGAGTGCTTCGAAAACTTGATATTCATCAGTTTTCGCCGGTGAGTGTCTCGAAAACTTGATATTCATCAGTTTTCGCCAACGAGTGTTTCGAAAACTTGATTTTTTTGTTGATCAACTTTTGCCGATGAGTGTTAAGAAAACTTGATTTTCTTGTTAATCAGTTTTCGCCGATGAGTGTTTTGAAAATTTGTTATCCATCAGTTTTCGCTGGTGAGTGTTTCAAAAACTTGATATTCATCGGTTTTCGCCAATGAATGTTTCGAAAACTTGATTTTCTTGTTAATAAGTTTTTGTCATTGAGTGTTTCAAAAACTTGATTTTCTTGTTAATCAGTTTTCGCCGATGAGTGTTTCAGAAACGTGATGTTCATCAGTTTTCGCCGGTGAGTGTTTCGGAAACTTCATATTCTCAGTTTTCGCCAATGAATGTTTCGAAAACTTGATTTTCTTGTTAATCAGTTTTCGCCGATGAGTGTTTCGAACACTTGATTTTCTTGTTAATCCGCTTTCGCTGATGAGTGTTTCGAAAACTTCATATTCATCAGTTTTCGCCAATGAGTGTTTCGAAAACTTGATTTTCTTGTTAATCAGTCTTCGCCGATGAGTGTTTCGAAAACTTGACATTCATAAGTTTTCGCCGATTAGTGTTTCGGAAACTTGATATTCATCAGTTTTCGCAATTGAGTGTTACGAAAACATGATATTCTTTTTAATCAGCTTTCGCCGATGAGTGTTTCGAAAACTTGATATTCAACAGTTGTCGCCAATGAGTGTTTCGAAAACATGATTTTCTTGTTAATTAGTTTTCGACGATGAGTGATTCGGAAACGTGATATTCATCAACTTTCACCGATTAGTGTTTCTAAAACTTGTTATTCATCAGTTTTCGCCAAGTAGTGTTTCAAAAACTTGATTTTCTTGTTTGTCATTTCTAGCCGATGAGTGTTTCAAAAACTTGATATTCATCAGTTTTCGCCGGTGAGTGTTTCAAAAACTTGATATTCATAAGTTTTCGCCAATGAGTGTTTCGAAAACTTGATATTCATTAGTTTTCACCGATTAGTGTTTCGAAAACTTGATATTCAAAAGTTTTCGCCAATAAGTGTTTCGAAAACTTTCTTTTCTTGTTAATCAGTTTTCGCCGATGAGTGTTTCGAAAACTTGATATTCATCAGTTTTCGCAGGTGAGTGTTTCGAAAACATGTTATTCATCAGTTTTCGCCAATGTGTGTTTCAATATCCTGATTTTCTTGTTAATCAGTTTTCGTCAATGAGTGTTTCAAAAACTAGACTTTCATCCGTATTCGCCGATTAGTGTTTCAGAAACTTGATATACTACAATTTTCGCCAATGAGTGTTTTGAAAACATGATTTTCTTGTTAATTAGTTTTCGCCGATGGGTGTTTTGAAAACTTGTTATTCATCAGTTTTCGCCAATGAATGTTTCGAAAACTTGATTTTCTTGTTAATCAGTTTCCCCCGATGACTGTTTCGAAAACTTGATATTCATCAGTTTTTGCCGATGAGTGTTTCGAAAACTTGATATTCATCAGTTTTCGCCATTGAGTCTTTCAAAAACTTGATTTTCTTGTTAATCAGTTCCCGCCGATGAGTGTTTCGAAAACTTGATATTATTCCGTTTTCCCCAATGAGTGTTTCAAAACATGATTTTCTTGTTAATCAATTTTCGCCGAGAGTGTTTGCGAAAACTTGATATTCATCATTT
>JAAIUW010000091.1:0-84818 GCA_014851425.1 Senna tora | reverse complement strand
AACATTCACCGGCGAAAACTGATAACAAGAAAATCAAGTTTTCGAAACATTGTTTGGCGAAAACTGATGAATATCAAGTTTCCAAAACACTCAACTGCGAAAACTGATTAATATCAAGTTTTCAAAACACTCACTGGCGAAAACTAATGAATTTCAAGTTTTTGAAACACTCACTGGCGAAAACTGATCAATATCAAGTTTTCGAAACACTCATTGGCGAAAACTGATGGATATAAAGTCATCGAAACATTCACCAGCGAAGACTGATTAACACGAAAATCCAGTTTTTGTAACACTCATCCGTGAAAACTGATAAACAAGAAAACCAAATTTTCGAAACACTCATTGGCAAAAACTGATGAATATCGAGTTTTCGAAACACTCACCAGCAAAACTGATTAACAAGAAAATCAAGTTTTCGAAACACTCATTGGCGAAAACGGATGAATGTTAACTGTTCGAAACACTCATCGGCGAAAACTGATTAGCAAGAACATCATGTTTTCGAAACATTCACCGGCGAAAACGATTAACAAGAAAATCAAGTTTTCGAAACACTCATTTGCGAAAACTGATCAATATCAAGTTTTCGAAACACTCATCGGCGAAAACTGATTAACAAGAAAATCAAGTTTTCGAAACACCCATTGGCGAAAACTGATGCAAATCAAGTTTTCAAAACACTCACTGGCGAAAACTAATGAATATTAAGTTTTCGAAACAATCATCAGCGAAAACTGATTACAGGAAAATCAAGTTTTCTAAACACTCATTGGCGAAAACTTATGAATATCAAGTTTTCGAAGCATTCACCGGCGAAAACTGATTAACAAGAAAATCAAGTTTTCGAAACTCTCATTGGCGTAACTGATCAATATCACGTTTTCGAAACAGTCATCGGCGAAAATTATTAACAAGAAAATCAAGTTTTCGAAACACTCAATGCCGAAATCTGATGAATATCAAGTTTTCGAAACACTCACCGGCGGAAACTGATGAATATCATGTTTTTGAAACACTCATATCAAAAAACTGAATAACAAGATAATGAAGTTTTCGAAACACTTATCGGCCAAAACTAATTAACAAGAAAATCATGTTTTCGAAACACTCATTGGCGAAAACTCATGAATATCAAGTTTTCGAAACATACACTGGCGAAAACTGATTAACAAGAAAATCAAGTTTTCGAAACACTTTTTGGCGAAAACTGATGAATATCAAGTTTCTGAAAAACTCACCGGCAAAAACTGATGAATATCAAATTTTCAAAACACTCATTGGCGAAAATTTATTACCAAGAAAATCAAGTTTTCGAAACACTTTTTGGCGAAGACTGATGGATATCAATTTTTCGAAACCCTCCCTGGCGAAAACTGATTAACAAGAGAATCAAGTTTTCGAAACACTCTTCGACGAAAACATATTAACAAGAAAATCAAGTTTTCGAAACACTCATTGGCGATGACTGATGAATATCATGTTTTCGAAACCCTCCCCGGCGAAAACTGATTAACAAGAAAATCAAGTTTTCAAAACACTCATTGGCAAAAACTGATGAATATCATGTTTTCGAAACATTCACCGGCGAAAATTGCTTAACAAGAAAATCAAGTTTTCGAAACACTCATTGGCGTAAACTAATCAATATCAAGTTTTCGAAACAGTCGTCGGTGAAAACTGATGAACAAGAAAATCATGTTTTCGAAACACTCATTGGCGAAAACTGATGAATATGAAGTTTTCGAAACACTCACCGGCGAAAACTGATGAATATCAAGTTTTTGAAACACTCATCCGCAAAAACTGAATAACAAGAAAATCAAGTTTTCGAAACACACATTGGCGAAAATTGATGAATATCAAGTTTTCGAAACACTCACGGGCGAAAACTGATGAATATCAAGTTCTCGAAACACTCATCGGCGAAAACTAATTAGCAAGAAATTCAAGTTTTCGAAACACTCATTGGCGAAAATTGATGAATATGAAGTTTTCGAAACATTCACCGGCGAAAACTGATAACAAGAAAATCAAGTTTTCGAAACATTGTTTGGCGAAAACTGATGAATATCAAGTTTCCAAAACACTCAACTGCGAAAACTGATTAATATCAACTTTTCGAAACACTCATTGGTGTAAACTGATTAACAAGATAATCAAGTTTTCGAAACACTCATTGGCGAAAACTGATGAATATCGAGAATTCGAAACACTCACCGGCAAAAGCAGAGAAACATCAACTTTTCAAAACATTCATCGACAAATACTAGTTTACAAGAATATCAAGTTTTCGGAACACTCATTAGCAAAAACTGATGATTGTCATGTTTTCGATACACTCATCGGCAAAAACTGATGAATTTCAACATTTTGAAACACTCATCGTCGAACACTGATCAATATCAAGTTTTCGAAACACTAATTGGCGAAAACTGATGGATATAAAATCATCGTAACATTCACCAGCGAAAACTGATTAACAAGAAAATCAAGTTTTCGTAACACTCATCCGTGAAAACTGATAAACAAGAAAACCAAATTTTCGAAACACTCATTGGCAAAAACTGATGAATATCGAGTTTTCGAAACACTCACCAGCAAAACTGATTAACAAGAAAATCAAGTTTTCGAAACACTCATTGGCGAAAACGGATGAATGTTAACTGTTCGAAACACTCATCGGCGAAAACTGATTAGCAAGAACATCATGTTTTCGAAACATTCACCGGCGAAAACTGATTGACAAAAAAATCAAGTTTCCGAAACACTCATTTGCGAAAACTGATGAGTATCAAGTTTTCGAAACAGTCACCGGCGAAAACTAATTAACATGAAAATCAAGTTTTCGAAACACTGATTGGCCAAAACTGATTCATATCAAGTTTTCGAAACACTCACTAGCGAAAAATAATGAATATTAAGTTTTCGAAGCACTCATCGGCGAAATCTGATTAACAAGAAAATCAAGTTTTCGAAACACTCATTGGCGAAAACTGGTGAATATCAAGTTTTCGAAGCATTCACTGGCGAAAACTGATTAACAAGAAAATAAAGTTTTCGAAACACTCATTGGCGTAAAATGACCAATATCACGTTTTCGAAACAGTCATCGGTGAAAATTGATCAACAAGAAAATCAAGTTTTCGAAACACTCAATGCCGAAATCTGATGAATATCAAGTTTTCGAAACACTCACCGGCGAAAACTGATGAATATCATGTTTTTGAAACACTCATATCAAAAAACTGAATAACAAGATAATGAAGTTTTCGAAACACTTATCGGCCAAAACTAATTAACAAGAAAAACATGTTTTCGAAACACGCATTGGCGAAAACTGATGAATATAAAGTTTTCGAAACTTACACTAGCGAAAACTGATTAACAAGGAAAATCAAGTTTCGAAACACTTTTTGGCAAAAACTGATGAATATCAAGTTTCCGAAAAACTCACCTGCGAAAACTGATGAATATCAAGTTTTCAAAACACTCATCGGCGAAAACTGATTAACAAGAAAATCAAGTTTTCGAAACACTTTTTGGCGAAGACTGATGGATATCAATTTTTCGAAACCCTCCCTGGCGAAAACTGATTAACAAGAGAATCAAGTTTTCGAAACACTCTTCGACGAAAACATATTAACAAGAAAATCAAGTTTTCGAAACACTCATTGGCGATGACTGATGAATATCATGTTTTCGAAACCCTCCCCGGCGAAAACTGATTGACAAGAAAATCAAGTTGTCGAAACACTCATTGGCGAAAACTGATGAATGTCAAGTTTTCGAAACATTCACCGACGGAAACTGATTAACAAGAAAATTAATTTTTTGAAACACTATTTGGTGAAAACTGATGAATATCAAGTGTTCGAAACCCTCCTCGGTGAAAACTGACTAACAAGAAAATCAGATGTCCGAAACACTCTTTGGCAAAAACTGATGAATATCGAGTTTCTGAAACACATCGGGGATAACTAATGAATATGAAGTTTTCGAAACTCTGATCAACAAAAACTGATTAACAAGAAAATCAAGTTTTCGAAACTCTCATTGGTGACAACGGATGAATATCAAGCTTTCAAAACACTCACCGGCAAAACTAGATGAATATCAAGTTTTCGAAACACTCATTGGCGAAAATTAATTTACTTGAAAATCAAGTTTTCGAAACACTCATTGGCGAAAACTGATGAATATCATGTTTTCAAACACTCACTGGTGAAAACTAATGAATATCAAGTTTTTGAAACACTCACTGGCGAAAACTGATTATTATCAAGTTTTCGAAACACTCATTGGCAAAAACTGATGAAAATCATGTTTTCCAAACATTCACCAGCGAAAAATGATTAACAAGAAAATCAACTTTTCGAAGCACACATTGGCGAAAACTCATGAATATCGAGTTTTCGAAACACTCACCGGCGAAAACTGATTAACAAGAAAATCACGTTTTCGAAACACCTTTTGGCGAAAACTGATGAATATGAAGTTTACGTCACACTCATCGACGAAAACTGATTAACAAGAAAATCAAGTGTTCGAAACACTCATTGGCGAAGACTGATGAATATCAAGTTTTCGAAACCCTCCTCGGCGAAAACTGATGAATATCATGTTTTCAAAACACTCATCAGCCAAAACTGTTTAACAAGAAAATCAAGTTTTCGAAACACTCACCGACGAAAACTGAATAACAAGAAAATCATGGTTTCGGAACACTCATTCGCGAAAACAGAAGAATATCAAGTTTCCAAAACACTCATCGGTGAAAACTGATGAATATCAAGTTTTCGAAACACTCATTGGCGAGAATAGATTAACAAGAAAATCAAGTTTTCGAAATACTCGTTGGCAAAAACTGATGAATATCAAGTTTCCGAAACACTCACCGGCGAAAAGTGATGAATATCATGTTTTCGAAACACTCATTGGCGAAAACTGATTAACAACAAAATCAAGTTTTCAAAACACTCATTGGCGAACACTGATGAATATCAAATTTTCAAAACATTCATCAATAAAACTCGATCAAGAAGAAAATCAACATTTCGAAACACTCATTGGGGAAAACTGATGAATATCAAGTTTTCGAAATAATCCTCGGCGAAAATAGTTGAATATTGAGTTTTCGAAACACTCATCAACGAAAACTGATTAACAAGGAAATCAAGTTTTGGAAACACTCATTGGCGTAAACTGTTGAATATCAAGTTTTCAAAACACTCATCGCCGAAAACTCGTTAACAAGAGAATCAAGTTTTCAAAACACTCATCGGCGACAACTGGTTAACAAGAAAATCAAGTCTTCGAAACACTCATTGGCGAAAACTATTGAATATCAAATTTTTGAAACACTCATCGGCGAAAACTAATTAACAAGAAAATCAAGTTTTCGAAACACTCATTGGCGAAAACTGATGAATATCAAGTTCCTGAAACACTCACCGACGAAAACTTATGACTATCAAGTTCTCGAAACAGTCATCGGCGAAAACTGATTAACAAGAAAATCAAGTTATCGAAACACTCTTTGGCGAAAACTAATGAATATCAAGTATTTGAAACACTAACCGGCGACAACTAAAGAATGTCAAGTTTTTGAAACACTAATCGGCGAAAACTTATGAACAAGAAAATCAAGTTTTCGAAACACTCATTGGCGAAAAGTAATGAATATCATGTTTCGAAACGCTAATCGGCGAAAAACTGATGAATGTCAAGTTTTCAAAACACTCATCGGCGAAAAATGATTAACAAGAAAATCAAATTTTCGAACACTCTTTGACGAAAACTGATGAATATCAAGTTTTCAAAATACTCACCGGCGAAAACTGAAGTCTATCAAGTTTTCAAAACATTCACCAGCGAAAACTGATTAACAAGAAAATCAAGTTTTCGAAACACTGTTTGGCGAAAACTGATCAATATCAAGTTTCCGAAACGCTCACTCGCGAAGACTGATGAATATCAACTTTTCGAAACACTCATCGGTGTAAACTGATTAACAAGATAATCAAGTTTTCGAAACACTCATTGGCAAAAACTGATGAATATCAAGTTTTCGAAACACTCACCGGCAAAAACAGATGAATATCAAGTTTTCGAAACAATCATCGGCGAAAACTTATTAACAAGAAAATATAGTTTTTAAAACACTCATTGGCGAAAACTGATGAATATCAACTTCTTGAAACACTCTCCCGCGAAACATTGTTCGGCGAAAATTGATGAATATCCAATTTCCGAAAAACTCACAGGCAAAAACAGATGAATATCATCTTTTTGAAACACTTATCGATGTAAACTGATTAACAAGATAGACAAGTTTTCGAAACACTCATTGGCGAAAACTGATGAATATAAAGTTTTCGAAACACTCTTCAGCATATACTAATGAATATCAACTTTTCGAAACACTCATCGGTGTAAACTAATGAAAAAGATAATCAAGTTTACGAAACACTCATTGGCGAAAATTAATGAATATCAAGTTTTCAAAACACCCTCTAGCGAAAACTAATGAATTTCAAGTTTTTGAAACACTCAATGGCGAAAACTGATCAATATCAACTTTTCGAAACACTCATTGACGAAAACTGATGAATATCAAGTCTTCGAAACTTTCACCAGCGATAACTGATTAACAAGAAAATCAAGTTTTTGAAACACTCATTGGCGAAAACTGATCAATATCTAGTTTTCGAAACACTCATCGACGAAAATTGATGAACAAGAAAATCAAATTTTCGAAACACTCATTGGCGAAAAATGATGAATATCAAGTTTTCAAAACACTCATCGGCGAAAACTGATTAACAAGAAAATCATGTTTTCGAAACACTCATTGGCGAACACTGATTAATATCACGTTTTCGAAACCCTCCCCGGGGAAAACTGATTAACAAGAAAATCAAGATTTCCAAACACTCATCGGCGAAAACTAATTTACAAGATAATCAAGTTTTCAAAATACTCGTCGGCAAAAACTGATGAATATCAAGTTTTCGAAACACTCATCGGCGAAGACTGATGAATATCATGTTTTCGAAACACTCCCCGGCGAAAACCGATTAAGAAGAAAATCAAGTTTTCAAAACACTCATCGGCAAAAACTGATGAATATCAAGTTTTCGAAACATTCACCGAAGAAAATTAACTACCAAGAAAATTATGTTGTTGAATCCATGTTTGGTGAAAATTAATGAGTATCATCTTTCCAAAACACTCGATGGCAAAAACTGACGAATATAAACTTTTTGAAACACTCATCGGTGCAAACTGATTAATAATAAAATCAAGTTTTCGAAGCACTCATTGGCAAACACTGATGAATATCATATTTTTGAAACACTCTCCGGCAAAAACTGATGAATATCATCTTTTCGAGAGAGTCATCCGAGAAAACTGATTAACAATAAAATCAAGTTTTTGAAACACCCATTGGCGAAAACTGATGAATATCAAGTTTTGGAAACACTCACCGTCCATAATTGATGAATATCAAGTTTTCGAAACACTCATTGGCAAAAACCGATGAATATCAAGTTTTCAAAACACTCACTGGCGAAAACTAATGAATATCAAGTTTTTGAAACACTCACTGGCGAAAACTGATCAATATCAAGTTTTCGAAACACTCATTGGCGAAAACTGATGAATATCAAATTTTCGTAACATTCACCAGCGAAAACTGATTAACAAGAAAATCAAGTTTTCGAAACACTCATCGGCGAAAACTAAATAACAAAAAAAATCAAGTTTTCGAAACACTCATTGGCGAAAACTGATGAATATCATGTTTTCAAAACATTCTCTGGCAAAAACTGATTAACAAGAAAATCAAGTTTTCGAAACACTCATTTGCGAAAACAGATCAATATCAAGTTTTCGAAACACTCTTCGGCGAAAACTGATTAACAAGAAAATCATGTTTTCGAAACATTAATCGACGAAAAATTGATGAATATCAAGTTATCGAAACTCTCATCGGCGAAAACTGATTAACAAGAAAATGAACTTTTCAAAACACTCATCGTCGAAAATTGATTAACAAGACAATCAACTTTTCGAAACACTCACCGGCGGAAACTAAGGAATATGAAGTTTTCGAAACACTCACCGGCGAAAACTGTTAAATATCAAGTTTTCGAAACACTCATCGGCAAAAATTGATTAACAAGAAAATCAAGTTTTCGAAACACTCATTGGCGAAAACTGATGAATATCAAGTTTCCGAAACACTAATCGGCGAAAACTGATGAATATCAAGTTTTCGAAACACTCATCGGCGACAACTGATTAACAACAAAACCATGTTTTCAAAACACTCATCCGCGAAAGCTGATTAACAAGAAAATCCAGTTTTCGAAACATTCATCGGCGAAAGCTGATGAATTTCAAGTATTCGAAACACCCATTGGCGAAAACTGATGAATATCAAGTATTCGAAACTCTCATCGACGAAAACTGATTAACAAGAAAATCAAGTTTTCGATACACTCATTGGCAAAAATTGATGAATATCATGATTCCGAAACACTCATCGGCGAAAACTGATGAATTTTAAGTTTTCGAAATACTCATCGGCGAAAACTGATAAACAAGAAAATCAAGTTTTCGAAACACTCATCGGCGAAAACTAATTAACAAGAAAATCAAGTTTTCGAAACACTCATTGGTGAAAACTGATGAATATCAAGTTTTCGTAACAATCACAGGCGAAAATTGATGAAAATCATGTTTTCGAAACACTGATTGGCGAAAACTGTTGAATATCAAGTTTTCGAAACACTCATCAGCGAAAACTGATTAACAAGAAAATCAAGAATTCGAAACACTCATCGGAGAAAATTCATGAATATCAAGTTTTCGAAACACTTACTACCGAAAACCGATCAATTTCAAGTTTTATGAATACTCATCGGCCAAAAGTAATTAATGAAAAAATCAAGTTTTCCAAACAGTCATTAGCGAAAACTGATGAATATCAAATTTTTGGTACACTCATCGGAGAAGCCTGATTAACAAGAAAATCAAGTTTTTGAAACATTCATTGGCGAAAACTGATCAATATAAAGTTTTCGAGACACTCACCGGACAAAACTGATGAATATCAAGTTTTCGAAACACTCATCGGCGAAAACTGATTAACAAGAAAATCAAGTTTTCGAATCACTCAATGGCGAAAACTAATGAATATCAACTTTTCAAAACACTAATCGGCGAAAACTGATGAATATCAAGTTTTCGAAACACACATTGGCGAAAACAGATTAACATGAAAATCAAGTTTTCGAAACACTCATTGGTGAAAACTGATGAATATCAAGTTTTCGAAACACTAATGGGCGAAAATTGATGAATATCATGGTTTCAAAACACTGATTGGCGAAAACAGATTAACAAGAAAATCAGGTTTTCGAAAAACTCATGGGCAAAAAATGATGAATATCAAGTTTCCAAAACACTCATCGGCGAAAACTGACGAATATCAAGTTTTCGGAACAATCATCGGCGAAAACTGATTAACAAGAAAATCATATTTTCGAAACACTCATTAGCGAAAAATGATTAACAAGAAAATCAAATTTTCGAATCACTCAATGGCGAAAACTGATGAATATCAAGTTTCCGAAACACTCACTTGCGAAAATTGATGAATATCAAGTTTTCGAAACACTCATTAATCATTTTTTGCGGATGAGTGTTTCAAAAACTTGATATTCATCAGTTTTCGCCGGTGAGTGTTTCGAAAACTTGATATTCATCAGTTTTCGCAAATGAGTGTTTCGAAAACTTGATTTTTTTGTTAATCAGTTTTCGTCGATTAGTGTTTCAAAAACATGAAATTCAACAGTTTTTCGTCGATTAGTGTTTAGAAAACTTGATATTCATCAGTTTTCGCAAATGACTGTTTCGAAAACTTGATTTTCTTGTTCATCAGTTTTCGCCGAAGAGCGTTTCGAAAACTTGACATTCTTCAGTTTTCGCCAATGAGTGTTTCGAAAACTTGATTTTCTTGTTAATCTGTTTTCGCCGATGAGTGTTTCGAAAACTTGATTTTCTTGTAAATCAGTTTCCACCGGTGAGTGTTTCGAAAACTTGATATTCATCAGTTTTCGCCAATGAGTGTTTCGAAAACTTGATTTTCTTGTTAATCAATTTTCGCCGGTGAGTGTTTCGAAAACCTGATATTCATCAATTTTCGCCAATGAGTGTTTCGAAAACTTGATTTTCTTGCTAATCAGTTTTCGCCGATGAGTGTTTCGAAAACTTGATATTCATGTGTTTTCGCCGGTGTGTATTTCAAACACTTGATATTCATCAGTCTTCGCCAATAAATGTTTCGAAAACTTGATATTCATCATATTTCGCCGGTGAGTGTTTCGAAAACTTGCTATTGATCATTTTTCGCCAATGAGTGTTTCGAAAACTTGATTTTCTTGTTAATCAGTTTTTGCCGATGAGTGTTTCGAAAACTTGATATTGGTCAGTTTTCGCCAATGAGTGTTTCGAAAACTTGATTTTATTGTTAATCAGTTTTCGTCGGTGAATGTTTCGAAAACTTAATATGCATCAGTTTTTGCAAATGAGTGTTTCGAAAACTTGATATTCATTAGTTTTCCCCAATGAGTGTTTCAGAAACTTGATTTTCTTGTTAATCAGTTTTCGCCGATGAGTGTTTCGGAAACTTGATATTCATAAGTTTTCACAAATGTTTATATTGAAAACTTGGTTTTCTTGTTAATTAGTTTTCGCTGATGAGTGTTTCGAAACCTTGATATTCATCAATTTTTACCAATGAGTGTTTCAAAAACTTGATTTCCTTGTTAATTAATTTTTCCGGATAAGTGATTCAAAAACTTGACATTCATCAGTTTTCGCCGGTGAGTGTTTCCAAAATTTGATATTCTTCAGTTTTCACCAATGAGTGTTTCGAAAATTTTATTTTCTTGATAATCAGTTTTCGCCTATGACTGTTTCAAAAACTAGATATTCATCAGATTTCGCCGATAAATGTTTGGGGAACTTGATATTCATCAGTTTTCGCCAATAAGTGTTTGGAAAACTTGATTTTCTTGTTAATCAGCTTTCGTCGATGAGTGTTTCGAAAACTTGATATACATCAGTTTTCGCCCGTGAGTATTTCGAAAAATTGATATTCATCAGTTTTCGCCGATGAGTGTTTCGAAAATTTGATATTCATCAGTTTTCGCCAATGTGTGTTTCCAAAACTTGATTTTCTTGTTAATCAATTTTTGCGGATGAATATTTTGAAAACTTGATATTCATCAGTTCTCGTCCGTGAGTGTTTCGAAAACTTGATATTCATCAGTTTTCGCTAATGAGTGTTTCGAAAACATGATTTTCTTGTTAATCAGTTTTCGCTAATGAGTGTGTCGAAAACTTCATATTCATCAGATTTTACCAATGAGTGTTTTGAATACTTGATATTCATCAATTTTCGCCAATGAGTGTTTCGAAAACTTGATTTTCTTTTTAATCAGTTTTTGCGGATGAGTGTTTCGAAAACTTTATTTTTTTGTAATTCGGTTTTCGCCGATTAGTGTTTTGAAAACTTGAAATTCATCAGTTTTTCGCCGGTTAGTGTTTCGAAAACATGATATTCATTAGTTTTCAGCAATGAGTGTTTCCAAAACTTGATTTTCTTGCTAATCAGTTTTCGCTGATGAGTGTTTCGAAAACATGATATTGATCAGTTTTCGCCAATGAGTGTTTCGAACACTTGATTTTCTTGTTAATCAATTTTCGCCGGTGAATGTTTCGAAAACTTTATATTCATCAGTTTGCGACAAGGAGTGTTTCAAAAACTTCATTTTCTTGTTAATCAGTTTTCGCCGATGAGTCTTCTCAAAACTTGATATTCATCAATTTTCGCAAATGAGTGTTTCGGAAACATGATATTTATCAGTTTTCGCCAATAAGTGTTTTGAAAACTTGATTTTCTTGTTAATCAATTTTCGCCGATGAGTGTTTCGAAAACTTGATATTCATTAGTTTTTGTAACATTCGCCTCTCCCAGTGATGTAATTAATTGTTTGCTAGATGAATTAAGGTTTTTTTATGTGTTTGATGTATCTAGAAACATGTAAACTTGCATTAGAAATAGGTTAATTATGTTAGAGGGACTTGAATAAAAAGAAAGGAAAGATTAGATGGAAGAGGACTTAGGTGTATAGAAAAGCTTTATGGGGAATGTTTTTATGAAAGATTAGGGTTAAATACCCATATGTTTTAAATGCTTGTTATTTCCATGTTTTATGAATTGATGATAAATGTTAATGAAATGTCCATATTGCTATGAAATGTTTAAATGTGAAGTATCATGATTGTACCGTACCATACCATGCCAACCGTATGTATGTTTAATTGATGCATTGATGATGATATGTGCCATGATATGTTTTAAAGTTAATGATAATGGTGCATCCAGGATTTTATGATATGAAATGTAATGAGAAATGCAGTGATTTTCTGTATGATGATACAGTGGTACACATTAGCGGTTATGGAAATAGGTTGCCATGATTACTGAGATTATAATCTCATGATTACGTTGATGTGTATCAGATGCCTAGGTACTTAGTTACGCTGGAGGCTAAGCTGGAGTGGAGGCACAATCCAATACAGGGCTGGATTATAGTTATTAGTGATGTAGTAGTGCTTGTAGTTACATATCTGACCCCTACTCAGCCTGTCTGACTTTGTGATGGATGATTATATATGATTTTGGATTCCTCCAATCCCTAGACCTTGTGCCTTATATGTTTTTGGAAAGGCAATAGAGGTTGCTAGATGGTATGTATAGAAAGGGATGGAGTTATACTATGTTAATATATGGATAGTTTGTATGTATGTATGGACTAGAGTTCTTATCCACTAGTAGGTTAAGGACTAAGATCTTAAGATGCTTGCTATCTCTAGATCTAATTCCTTCTCAGGACTCAAGTTGACTTTGACCTTGATGGATGTATATATATATATATATATATATATATATATATATATATCTCAGGACTCAAGTTGACTTTGACCTTGATGGATGTATATATATATATATATATATATATATATGAAAGTATGTAATTATGTATGTAGATGTTTATGAAGGTAAATATGGTTAATAGATTGTGTATGTAGAGATTATACTTTATGCTTCCGCTTAAGAAACGAGTGAGATACCGGAGAGATAGAACCTAAACCAACTTAATTTAATTAATCTATTTGGCAAAAGTTTTAATAAATCCGGGTAAGAAATGTAGTAACACACTAATTCAGGATAACTATATACTAAAAATGGACGTAGAGAATTGGGGTGCTACAGATATGGTATCAGAGGACCACTACCTTAGTTAGAACCAGATTAGGGAGTTTTAACTAGGTAGATGGGGTATAGATTCCTCATAAGAAGACTTGAACAAGTGATTGAGTCTGACTACTGGAATGGAGTTAGGTTTAGGTAGGAAGTATTTTTACTTTGAGTCATATTAACTCTATGAACAAAACTGATATTGAAATTTCAATATTGTTTATTTTGTAGAGTGAAATATGCCTCCAAGGCGAAAGGCTGGGAATAATCGAAGGAATGAGGCAAACCCTAATGGGGATGCGCAGATCATGAGGGATATGGCAGAGGCAATGAAGAGACAAGCCGATGCCGCGACCCAAATGATGCAGCATATCCAAGAAGAGAGGAATGAGAGGATTCCAGGTCCTAGAATTAGGGATGATAGCTTTCATTGGTGGGCAGAGTTTCAAAAAGCTAGACCGTCAGCCTTTAGAGGTGAGTTTAATCCAATATTAGCCGAGGGCTAGTTGAAGGATTTGAAACACGAAACCCTAAATCCAAAATCTAAAACCCTAAACCCCAAACCTTAAACCTTAAACTCTAAACCTAATACCCTAAACCCTAAACCCTAAATGCTAAACCCAAATCCCAAAACCCTAAACTCTAAATCCCAAACCCTAAACCCTAATCCCTTAACCCTAAACCTTAAACCCTAAACTTTATACCGTAAACCCTAAACCCGAAACTCTAAATTCTAAACCCCATACCCTAAATCGTAAATACTAAACCCTAAACCCAAAACAATAAACCCTAAACACAATACCCTAAACCCTAAACCCTAAACCCTAAATCCTAACCCTTAAACTCAAAATCCTAAACCCCAAACCCTAAACCCTAAACTTTGAATGCCAAATTGTAAATCGTAAACCATAAACCGTAAACTGTAAACCCTAAAGCCTAAACCTAAAACCCTAAATCCTAAATCCTAAACCAAAAACCCTAAACCCTAAACCCTAAACGCCAAACCCTAAACGCAAAATCTAAAACCGTAAACCATAAACCGTAAACCGTAAACCCTAAACCATAAACCCTAAACACCAAACCCTAAACTCTAAACCTAATAACCTAAACCCTAAACCCTAAACTCTAAATCGAAACCCCCAAACCCAAAATCCTAAATCCCAAACCTTAAACCCTAAACACCAATCTTTAAACCCTAAACACTAAACCCTAAATCCAAAACCCCAAACCCTAAACCCTAAACGTTGAATCCTAAACCCTAAACTCTAAACCTAAAACCCTAAACCCTAAACCCTAAACCTAAAAAACTAAATCCTAAATCCTGAACCCAAAACCCAAAACCCGAAACCTTAAATCCTAAACACCGAATGAGTGTTTCGAAAACATAATTTTCTTGTTAATCAGTTTTCGGCAATGAGTGCTTCGAATACTTGATTTTCTTGTTAATTAGTTTTCGCCGATTAGTGTTTTGAAAACTTGATTTTCATTAGTTTTCGCCGGTGCGTGTTTCAAAAACTTAATTTTCTTGTTAATCAGTTTTCGCCAATGAGTGTTTCGAAAACTTGATATTCATCAGTTTTCGCCGGTGAGTGTTTCGAAAACTTGATATTCATCAGTTTTCGCCGGTGAGTGGACATTAGATAAATTCATATTTATCTTTAAAATTTAGTTAACTAGTAGTGTTTTGTCCTTTAATTTTGTTTTGTTCTTCCAAAACAAACAAAAAAATTGTTGATCTTGTTTTGTTTTTTTTAATATTGTTCATTTGTTCTAGTGTTGAAAAAAAAGTATGAAACACACAAAAAAAAAGAGAGCGAATGAAGAAAGTAGTGCACAAAAAAAAAAAGTTTACCTACAAGTTTGATTGTTCTTTCTATTTTATCATATATTTGATCTCTAAGTTTGGTTTTTCCTATCTTGTTAAAAAAATGATTGTTCTTGCTTGATTCTCACGTTTCATTTTTTCCTTAATTTTGAAGCTTTGTTTTTGTTCTCTTTGGGCATTTAAAAATATTTTTGATTTGGGTTTAAATTTTTTTTAATCAACTTTGGGCTTACCCTTTCTGTTGGACCAATTCTTTTTTTTTAATCTTGTCAAATTTTTTTGTAATCTAAGTTTTCACTTTTTTTTCTTAGCCCAATTTGCCTCTAATTACATTAGTAAGTAGCATTTGCATTCTGTTACTTATCTTGAATTTCTCGCATAACATACATCCTTACTCGTGTGTTTCGGAAAATTGATAGTCTTCAGTTTTCGCCGGTGAGTGTTTCGGAAACTTGATATTCATTAGTTTTTGCCAATGAGTGTTTTGAAAACTTGATTTTCTTGTTAATCAGTTTTCGTCAATGAGTGTTTCGAAAACTTGATATTCATCAGTTTTCGCCGGTGAGTGTTTCAGAAACTTGATATTCTTTAGTTTTTGCCAATGAGTGTTTCGAAAACTTGATTTTCTTGTTAATCAGTTTTCGCCGGTGAGTGTTTCGAAAACTTTTAGGGTTTAGGGTTTAAGATTTGCTGTTTAGGGTTTAGGGTTTAGGGCTTAGGGTTCAGGATTTAGAGTTCAGGATTTAGAGTTTAGGGTTTTGAGTTTAGGGTTTAAAGTTTAGGGTTTAGGTTTAGGGTTCACGGTTCAAGGTTTAGGGTTTAGGGTTTAGGGTTTGGGGTTTTGGATTTAGACTTAAGGGTCTAGGAGTTACTCTTTGGGATTTAGCGTTTACGGTTTTGGGTTTAGCGTTTAGGGTTTGCAATTTTGGATTTAGAGTTTAGGGTTTAGGGTTTCAGGTTTAGGGTATAGGGTATTGGGTTTAAGGTTTAGGGCTTAGGGTTTAGGGTTTAGGATTTGGGGTTTTGGATTTAGAGTTTAGTGTTTAAGGTTTAGGGTTACGAATTCTGCGTTTAAGGTTTGGGGTTTTCGATTTAGAGTTTATGGTTTAGGGTTTGTTATTTAGGGTTTAGAATTTAAGGTTTAGGGTGTTAGGGTTTAGGGTTTACAATTTAGGATTCGGCATTTAGGGTTTGGTGTTTTGGGTTTAGGATTTAGGGTTTAGGTTATTGGGTTTAGGGTTTTGGGTTTGGGGTTTTGGGTTTAGGGTTTAGGGTTTTAGGTTGAGTGTTTTGAATTTTAGGTTTAGAGTTTGGCATTTAGGGTTTAGGATATAGGGTATAGGGTTTATGGTGTAGGGTATTGGGTTTAGGGTTTCAGGTTTGGAATTTAGGGTTTAGGGTTTTAGATTTTGGGTTTAGAGTTTGGCATTTAGGGTTTAGGGTTTGTTGTTTGGGGTTTGGGGTTTTGGGTTTAGGGTTTAGGGTTTAGGGTTTTGGGTTCAGAGTTTAGGGTTTTGTATTTAGAGTTTAAGGTTTAGGGTTTAGCATTTTGGGTTTTGGGCATAGGGTTTTAGATTTTAGTTTTAGGGTCTAGGGTTTGGCATTTAGAGTTTAGAGTTTAGGATTGAAAGTATACGGTTTAGGGTTTTCAGTTTAGTGTTTAGGGTTTGGATTCAGCATTTAGGGTTTAGGCTTTAGGGATTTAGATTTAGAGTTTATAGTTTAGGGTTTGTTGTTTAGGGTTTAGGGTTTAGGATTTAGGATTTTAGGTTTAGGATTTAGGTTTTAGGGTTTAGGGTTTAGGGTTTACGATTTAGGATTCAGCATTTAGGGTGTGGGGTTTGCAGTTTAGGATTTAGAGTTTAGGATTTAGGGTATTGTGTTTGGGGTTTAGGGTTTCGAGTTAGGGTTTAGTTTTTTAAAGTTTAGGTTTAGGGTTTGGCATTTAGGGCTTAGGGTTTAGGTTTTAGGCTATGGGGTTTCAGGGTTTGGATTTAGAGTTTAGGGTATAGGGTTTAGGGTTTATGGTTTAGGGTATTAGGTTTAGGGTTTTGGGTTTTGGATTTAGGGTTAAAGGTTTAGGGTTTAGGGTTTAGTGTTTTAGATTTTGGGTTTAGAGTTTGGCGTTTAGGGTTTAGGGTTTAGTGTTTTGGGTTTAGCGTTTAGGGTTAAGAGTTCAGGGTTTTGGGTTTTGGGTTCAGGGTTCAGGGCTTAGGGTTTTAGATTTAGAGTTTAGGGTTTAGGGTTTAGCATTTTGGGTGTATGCCAAAGGGTTTAGGGTTTAGGGTTTAGCGTAATTGGTTTAGGGCATAGGGTTTAGGGTTTAGGGTTTAAGGTTTAAGGTTTAGGGTTTTAGATTTTGGGTTTAGGGTCTAGGGTTTGGCATTAAGGGTTTAAGGTTTAGGGTTTAGGGTTTTCATTTTAGGGTTTACGGTTTAGGGTTTCAGATTTATAGTTTAGGGTTTAGGGTTTGGATTCAGCATTTAGTGTTTAGGCTTTAGGGATTTAGATTTAGAGTTTAGGGTTTAGGGTATTGGCCTTAGGGTTTTGTGTTTTAGATTTTGGGTGTAGCGTTTGGCATTTAGGGTTTAGGGTATGTTGTTTAGGGTTTAAGGTTTCGGGTTTAGGATTTAGGCTTTAGGCTTTAGGGTTTATGGTTTAAGGTTTAGGGGTTAGGATTTAGGGTTTAGGGGTTAGGGATTAGGGTTTACGGTTTACGGTTTACGGTTTACGATTTAGGGTTTAGGATTTAGGGTTTAGGGTTTACGAATTGGGATTCAGCATTTAGGGTTTAGGGTTTATGGTTTTGGATTTAGAGTTTAGGGTTTAGGGTATTGGGTTTAGGGTTTGGGGTTTGGGGTTTGGGGTTTAGGGTTTAGGGTTTTATATTTTGTGTTTAGGGTTTGGCGTTGAGGGTTTAGGGTTTGGGGTTTGGGGTTTAGGGTTTGGGGTTTGGGGTTTTGCATTTAGAGTTTAGGGTTTAGGGTATTAAGTTTAGGGTTTAGGGTTTCAGATTTAGGGTTTAGGGTTTTAGATTTTTGGTTTATTATTTCGCGTTTAGGGTTTAGGGTTTGTTGTTTAGGGTTTTGGGTTTTGGGTCTAGGGTTTAGGGTTCAGGATTTGGGGTTTTGGATCTAGAGTTTAGGGTTCAAGGTTTAGGGTTTTGGATCTAGAGTTTAGGATTTGGATTTCTGGATTTATAGTTAAGGGTTTAGGGTTTACTGTTCGAGATTCAGCATATAGCGTTTAGGGTTTGGGGTTTGGGGTTTTGGATTTAGAGATTAGGGTTTAGGGTTTAGCATATTGGGTTTAGGGTTTAGGGTTTTGTGTTTGGTGTTTGGGGTTTAGCATTTAGGATTTAAAGTTTAGGGTTGAGGGTTTAGGGTTTGGGGTTCAGCGTTTAGGGTTAAGGGTTTAGGGTTAAGGGTTTGCGGTTTTGGATTTAGGGTTTGGGGTTTAGGGTTTAGTGTTTCGCATTTAGGATTTAGGGATTAGGGTTAGGGGTTTAGAGATCACAGTTCGGGATTCAGCATTTAGGGTTTGGGGTTTGGGGTATTGGATTTAGAGTTTAGGGTTTAGGGTTTAGGGTTTAAGGTTTAGGGGTTAGCGTATTGTGTTTAGGGTTTTAGATTTTGGGTTTAGGGTTTGGCATTTAGGGCTTAGGGTTTCGGTTTTGGGTTTTAGGTTTAGGGTTACGGTTTGGGGTTCAGCGTTTAGGGTTTGGGGTTTTGCATTTAGAGGGTAGGGTTTAAGGCTTAGGGTTTAGGGTATTAGGTTTAGGGTTTAGGGTTTAGAGTATTAGATTTTGGGTTTAAGGATTAGCATTTAGGGTTTAGGGTTTAGGTTTTGTTCTTTAGGGTTTGGGGTTTTGGATTTATGGTTTGGGGTTTTGGATTTAGATTTTAGGGTTTAGGGAATGGGGTTTATGGTTTAAAGTTTTAGAATTTGGGGTTAGGGTTTGGCATTTATGGTTTTGGGATTTAGGGTTTGTTGTTTAGGGTTTACCATTTACGACTTAGGGTTTTAGGTTTAGCGTTTAGGGTTTAGGATTTGCAATTTAGGGTTTTGTGTTTAAGGTTCTGGTTTTGGGGTTTTGGATTTAGAGTTTTGGGTTTAAGGTTTTGGGTTTTGGATTTAGAGTTTACGGTTTACGGTTTATGTTTTAGGGTTTAGCGTATTGGGATTATTATGTAGGGTTTCGTGTTGGGGGTTTCGGGTTTAGGGTTTAGGATTTATTGTTTAGCGTTTGAGTTTAGGGTTTAGGGTTTAGCGTTTTAGGTTTAAGGATTAGGGTTTAGGGTTTACAATTTTGGTTTCAACGTTTTGGGCTTAGGGTTTAGGGTATTGGGATTAGGGTTTAGGGTTTAGCTTTTAAAGTTTTGGGTTACAGGTTTAGGGTTTAAAGTTTAGGGTTCACGGTTTGGGATTTAGGATTTAGGGTTTGGTGTTTTGGATTTAGAGTTTAGGGTTTAGGTTATTAGGTTTAGAGTTTAGGGTTTGGTGTTTAGGGTTTATGGTTTAGGGTTTTAGATTTTAGGTATAGGGTTTAGGGATTAAGGTTTAGGGTTTGTTGTTTAGGGTTTAGGGTTTAGGGCTTATGGTTTAGGGTTTGGTGTTTTGGATTTAATGTTTAGGGTTTAAAGTTTAGGGTTTAGGTTTAGGGTTTAGGGTTTAGGGTTTTGCGTTTAAGGTTTAGGGGTACGGGTTTACGGTTTAGTCTTTAGGGTTTAGGGTTTAGGGTTTTGGGTTTGGGATTTAGGATTTAGGGTTTAGGGTTTGCATTTAGAGTTTAGGGTTTAGGTTTAGGGTTTAGGGTATTAGGTTTAGGGTTTAGGGTTTAGGCTTTAGGGTTTAGGGTTTTAGATTTTGGGTTTAGGGTTTGGAATTTAGGGTTTTGGGTTTTGGGTTTGGGGTTTAGGGATCAGGGTGTGGGGTTTTGGATCTAGAGTTTAGGGTTTAGAGTTTAGGGTTTGGATTTCTGGATTTAAAGTTAAATGTTTAGGGTTTACTGTTCGGGATTCAGCATATAGGGTTTAGGTTTTGGGGTTTTGGATTTAGAGATTAGGGTTTAGGGTTTAGCGTATTGGGTTTAGGTTTTCGGTCTTGGGGCTTAGGGTTTAGGGTTTTAGATTTTACGTTAAGGGTTTAAGGTTTAAGGTTTGGTGTTTAGCGTTTATGGTTTAGGATTTAATGTTCAGGGTTTACGGTTTAGGGTTTAGGGTTTAGGATTCAGCATTTAGGGTTTGGGGTTTGGGATTTTCGATTTAGAGTTTAGGGTTTTGGGTATTGGGTTGAGGGTTGAGGGTTTACGGTTTAGGGGTTGGGATTTAGGATTTAGGGATTAGGGTTAAGGTGTTAGGGATCATAGTTCGGGATTCAGCATTTAGGGTTTAGGGTTTAGGGTTTAGAATTTAGGCTTTAGGGTTTAGGGTTTAAGGTTTAGGGTTTAACGTATTGGGTTTAGGGTTTTAGATTTTGGGTTTAGGGTTTGGCATTTAGGGTCTTGGGTTGAGGGTTTAGTGTTTTCAGTTTAGGGCTTAGGGTTTAGGTTTGGGTTTTAGGTTTAGGGTTTACGGTTTACGGTTTAGGATTCAACATTTAGGGTTTAGGGTTTTGAATTTAGAGTGTAGCGTTTAGGGTTAGGGTTTAGGGTATTAGGTTTAGGGTTTAGGGTTTAGAGTATTAAATTTTGGGTTTAAGGATTAGCATTTAGGGTTTAGGGTTCAAGTTTTGTTCTTTAGGGTGTAGTGTTTAGGGTTTGGGATTTTGGATTTAGGGTTTAGGGTTTGGGATTTAGAGTTTAGGGTTTAGGGTTTAGGGTATTGGGTTTAGCATTTGGGGTTTAGGGTATGGGGTTTACGGTTTAGAGTTTTAGATTTTGGGTTTAGGGTTTAACGTTTAGTGTTTTGGGATTTAGGGTTTGTTGTTTAGGGTTTAAGATTTACAATTTAGGGTTTTGGGTATAGGGTTTAGGGTTTAGTATATACGATTTAGAAGTTAGGGTTTAGGGTTTAGGGTTTTGGATTTAAGCTTTTGGTTTATGGGTTTTGGATTTAGAGTTTAGGGATTAGGGTTTATGGTTTTGGATTTAGAGTTTAGGGTTTAGGGTTTAGCGTATTGGATTTATTGTGTAGGATTTTGGGTTTAGGGTTTAGGATTTAGGGTTTAGCATTTGAGTTTAGGGTTTAAGGTTTAGGGTTTTAGGTTTAGGCTTTAGGGTTTAGGGTTTACGATTTGGGATTCAACATTTTGGGTTTAGGGTTTAAGGTTTAGTGTATTGGGTTTAAGGTTTCAGGTTTAGGGTTTAATGTTTGGGGTTTACGGTTTAGGGTTCAGCGTTTAGGATTTAGGGTTTGGGATTTAAGATTTAGGGTTTGGGGTTTTGGATTTTGAGTTTAGATTTTAGGGTTTTGGGTTTAGGGTATTAGGTTTAGTGTTTAGGGTTTGGGGTTTGGGGTTTATGGTTTAGGTTTTTAGATTTTGGGTATAGGGTTTGGCATTTAGGGTTTAAGGTTCGTTGTTTAGGGTTTACGGTTAGGGCTTAGGGTTTAGGGTTTGGAGTTTTGGATTTAGTATTTAGGGTTTAAAGTTTATAGTTTACGTTTAGGATTCAGGGCTTTGGGTTTAAGGATTAGGGTTTAGGGTTTACTGTTTATTGTTTTGGGTTTTGGGTTTTGGGTTTAGGGTTTGGGGTTTGGGGTTTTGGATTGAGAGTTAAGGGTTTAGGGTTTATGGTTTAAGGTTTAGAATTCAGCATTTAGGGTTTAGGGTTTAGGGTTTCGGGTTTTGGATTTAGAGTTTAGAGTTTAGGGTGTAGGGTTTAGGGTTTAGCGTTTAGGGCATGGGGTTTAGGGTTTAGGTTTTGGGCTTTTTGACTTAGAGTTTAGTGTTTAGGGTTTAGGGTTACGGATACAATCTTTATGATGTGGATTTTGGATTTTGCGTTTATGGCTTAGGGTTTGTTCTTTACTGTTGAGGGTTTAATGTTTAGGGCTTCAGGGTTTAAGGTTTAGAATTTAAGGTTTACGATTTAGGGTTTACGATTTACGGTTTACGATTTAAAGTTGTGGTTTTAGGGTTTAGGGTGATGGGTTTAGGGTTTAGGGTTTAGGGTTTGTTGTTTAGGGTTTAGGGTTTAAGGTTCAGGGTTTAGGGTTTTAGGTGTAGGATTTAGGATTTATCATAGGATTTATGGTTTAGGATTTAGGGCTTAGGGTTTAGGGTTTGGGTTCGGGATTTAGGGTTTAGTGTTTAGGGTTGGGGTTTTGGATTTAGAGTTAAGGGTTTAGTGTTTATGGTTTGGGATTCAGTGTTTCGGGTTTAGGATTTAGGCTTTGACGTTTTGGATTTATAGTTTAGAGTTTAGGGTTTAACGTATAGGGTTTAGGGTTTAGGGTTTGGCTTGTAGGGTTTAGGGTTTAGGATTTAATGTTTAGGGTTTATGATTTACAGTTTAGGGTTTAAGGTTTAGGGTACGAGGTTTGGAGTCTTGGATTTAAAGTTTAGGGTTTAGGGTTTAAGGTTTGGGATTCAACATTTGGGGTTTAGGGTTTAGTGTTTAAGGTTTGGGGATGTGGATTTAGAGTTTCGAGTTTAAGGTTTAGGGCTTCGGGTGTAGGGTATAGGGTTTCGAATTTGTGGTTTTGTATTTAACGTTTAAGGTTTAGGGTTTAGGGTTTCGAATTCAGCCTTTAGGGTTTAGGGTTTTGGGTTTAGGGTTTGGGGTTTAGAGTTTAAGGCTTAGGGTTTAGGGTTTAGGGTTTAGCGTATTGGGTTTATTGTGTAGGGTTTCCTGTTGGGGGTTTGGGGTTTAGTATTTAGGTTTTAGCGTTTGAGTTTAGGGTTGAATGTGTCGGGTGTAGGGTTTAGGGTTTACGGTTTACGGTTTACGATTTCAGATTTAGGGTTTACGTTTTACGGTTTATGGTTTAGGGTTTACGGTTTGGGATTCAATGTTTTGGGTTTAGGTTTTATGGTTTTGGGTATTGGTTTTAGGATTTATTGTTTAGCATTTAGAGTTTAGGGTTTCAGGCTTAGGGTTTAAACTTTGGGGTTTACGGTTTAGGGTTTAGGGTTTAGGATTTAGCGTTTGGGGTTTGGGGTTATAGATTTAGTGTTTAGGGTTCGGGGTTTAGGGTTTAGGGTAATAGGTTTAGAGTTTAGGGTTTGGTGTTTGGGGTTTATGGTTTAGGGTTTTAGATTTTGGGTATAAGGTTTGCCATTTAGGGTTTAGGGTTTTTTGTTTAAGGCTTAGGGTTTAGGATTTAGGGTTTTGGATTTAGTGTTTAGGGTTTAAAGTTTAGGGCTTAGGTTTAAGGTTCAGGGTTTAGGGTTTTGGGTTTAAGGTTTAGGGTTTAAGGTTTACGATTTTGTGGTTAGGGTTTAGGGTTTTCGGTTTAGGGTTTAGGGTTTGGGGTTTTGGATTTAGAGTTTTGGGTTTAGGGTTTAAGGTGTGGAATTCAGCATTTAGGGCTTAGGGTTTAGGTTTAGGTTTTGGGGTTTTGGGTTTAGAGTTTAGGGTTTAGGGTTTAGGGTATTGGATTTAGGGTTTAGGGCTTGGGGTTTAAGCTTTAGGTTTTGGGGTTTTGGATTTAGAGTTTAGTGTTTAGGGTTTAAGGTTACCGATACAGCGTTTAGGATGTGGGGTTTAGGATTTTGAGTTTGTGGCTTAGGGTTTGTTGTTTAGGGTTTAGGGTGTAAGGTTTCGGGCTTTAGGGTTTAGGGTTTAGGGTTTCGGATTTATGGTTTAGGATTTAGGGCTTAGGGTTTGCGGTTTAGGATTTAAAGTTTTGGTTTTAGGGTTTACAGTTTAGGGTGTTCGGTTTAAGGTTTAGGGTTTAGGGTATGGGGTTTAGGGTTTAGGGTTGACGGTTTATGATTTGTTGTTTAGGTTTTAAGGTTTAAGGTTCAGGGTTTTGGGTTTTGGGTGTAGGGTTTAGGATTTATGATTTAGGATTTAGGGCTTAGGGTTTAGGGTTTTGGGTTTTGCATTTGGGATTTAGTGTTTAGGATTTAGGGTTGGGGTTTTGGATTTAGACTTTAGGGTTTAGGGTTTGGGGTTTAGGATTTAGGGTTTAGGGTTATAGGTTTAGGGTTTAGGGTATAGGGTATTAGGTTTAGGGTTTAGGGTTTAGGGTTTTAGATTTTGGGTATAGGGTTTGGCATTTAAGGTTTAAGGTTTATGGTTTAAGGTTTGTTGTTTAGGGTTTAGGGCTTAGGGCTTAGGGTTTGGGGTTTAGGGCTTAGGGTTTAGGGTTTAGGGTTTTAAGTTTAGGGTTTTGTTTAGGGGTCAGGGTTTAGGGTTTTGGGTTTAAGGTTTAGGGTTTCGGGTTTACGGTTTAGTGGTTAGGGTTTAGGGTTGAGGGTTTTGGGTTTAGGGCTTTGGGTTCAGGGTTTTGGATTGAGAGTTAAGGGTTTAGGGTTTATGGTTTGGAATTCATCATTTAGGGTTTTGGGTTTTGGGTTTGGAGTTTTGGATTTAGAGTTTAGGGTTTACTGTTTAGGGTATTGGGTTTAGGGCTTAGGGCTTGGGATTTAAGGTTTAGGTTTTGGGGTTTTGGATTTAGTGTTTAGCGTTTAGGGTTTAGGGTTACGGATACAGCGTTTAGGATGTGGGGTTTAGGATTTTGAGTTTGTGGCTTAGGGTTTAAGGCTTAGGGCTCCAGGGTTTAGGGTTTAGGATTTATGGTTTAGGATTTAGGGCTTAGGGTTTAGGATTTATAGTTTTTGTTTTAGGGTTTACAGTTTAGGGTTTAAGGTATGGGGTTTAGGGTTTAGGGTTTACAGATTACAATTTGTTGTTTAGGGTTTAGGGTTTAAGGTTCAGGGTTTATGGTTTCTGGTGTAGGTTTTAGGATTTATGGTTGAGGATTTAAGGCATAGGGTTTAGGGTTTAGGGTTTGGGGTTTAGGGTTTATGGTTTTGGGTTTGGGATTTAGGGTTTAGGATTTAGGGTTGGGGTTTTAGATTTAGAGTTAAGGGTTTAGGGTTTATGGTTTGGGATTCAATGTTTAGAGTTTAGGATTTAGTCCTTGAGGTTTTGGATTTAGTGTTCAGAGTTTAGGGTTTAGTGTATTGGGTTTAGGGTTTAAGTTTTAGGGTTTGTGGTTTACGAATTAGGGTTTAGGGTTTGGCAAGTAGGGTTTAGGATTTAGGATATAAAGTTTAGGGTTTACAATTTATGGTTTTGGGGTTTTGGGTTTATGGTACGGGGTTTGGAGTTTTGGATTTAAAGTTTAGGGTTTAGGGTTTATGGTTTGGGATTCAGCATTTGGGGTTTAGGCTTTATTGTTTAGGGTGTGGGGATTTGGATTTAGAGTTTAGGGTTCAGGGTTTCGGGTTTAGGGTTTAGGGCTTCGGGTGTAGGGTATAGGGTTTTCGATTTTGTGGTTTTGGATTTAACGTTTAGGGTTTAGGGTTTAGGGTTTCGAATTCAGCCTTTAGGGTTTGGGTTTCAGGTTTATGGTATTGGGTTTAGAGTATGGGGTTTAGGCTTTAACATTTAGGGTTTAGGGTTTTAGAATTTGCATTTATAGTTTGGCATTTTGAGTTTAGGGTTTCGAGTTTAGGGTTTAGGATTTATATATTAGGGTTTTGGCTTTAGGGTTTAGGGTTTGGGGTTTAAGGTTTTGGGTTTAGGGTTTGGTGTTTAGGATTTATGGTTTAGGGTTTAGGCCTTAGGATTTAGGGTTTAGGGTTTATTTTTTAAGGTTTACGGTTTACAGTTTAGGATTTACGATTTAGGGTTTAGGGTTTTGGATTTAGGGTTTAGGGTATAGGGGTTAGGGTTTAGGGTCTAGGGTTTCGGGTTTAGGGTTTTAGATTTTGGCTTTAGGGTTTGGTGTTTAGGCTTTAGGCTTTAGACTTTTGGGTTTAGGATTTATGGTTTAGTATTTAGGATTTGGGATTTAGGGTTTAGGGTTTAGGATTTAGGGTTTGGGGTTTTGGGTTTGGGGTTTAGGGTTTGGGGTTTGGAGTTTTGGATTTAGAGTTTAGGGTTTTGCGCATTGGGTTTAGGGTTTAGGGTTTTTGGGTTAGGGTTTTAAATTTTGGGTTTAGGGTTTAGGGATTGGCATTTAGGGTTTAGGAATTAAAGTTTAGGGTTTACGGTTTTGGGTTTTGGGTCAGTGTCTAGGGATTAGGGTTAAGGGTTTTGGATATAGAGTTTAGGGTTGAGAGTTTATGGTATTGGCTTTATGGTTTAGGGTTTAGGAAAAGGGGTTTAGGGTTTAGGGTATATGCTTTTAGATTTTGGGTTTAGGGTTTGGTGTTTAGGGTTTAGGGTTTAGGGCTTAGGGTTTAGGGTTTAGGGTTTAGGGTGTAGGGTTTTGGGTTTAGGTTTTAGGGTTTAAGGTTTAGGGTTTAGGATCTAGGGTTTTGGGTTTGGGGTTTGGGGTTCAAGGTTTGGGGTTTTGGATTTAGAGTTTAGGGTTTAGGGTTTAGGGTTTTGGATTTAGAGTTTAGGGTTTCGGCTTTAGGGTTTAATGTTAGCATATTAGGGTTTAGGTTTTGGGGTTTTGGATCTGGAGTTTAGGGTTTAGGGTTTTGGATTTAAAATTTAGGGTTTAGTGTTTAGCGTGATGGGTTTAGGATATAGGGTTTAGGGTTTAGGGTTTTGGCTATAGGGTTTAGGGTTTAAGGTTTAGGGTATGGGGTTTAGGGTTTAGGGTTTCGAGAATAGGGTTTAGGGTTTAGGGTTTTAGATTTTGGGTTTAGGGTTTAGGGTTTAGAATGTAGTATTTGTTGTTTAGGGTTTAAAGATTTGGGTTTAGGGTTTAGTGTTTAGGATTTATCGTTTAGGGTTTAGAGTTTTTTGTTTAGGGTTTAAGGTTTTGGGGTTAGGGTTTAGGGTTTTGGGGTTAGGGTTTACGGTTTACGGTTTACGGTTTACGGTTTTGGATTTAAGGTTTAGGGTTTGGGGTTTTGGGTTTAGTGTTAGCATATTGGGTTTCAGGTGTAGGGTTTAGGGTTTGGGGTTTAGGGTTTAGGTTTTATGGTTCATGGTTTAGGGCTTAAGGTTTAGGGTTTGGGGTTTGGGGTTTTCGATTTAATGTTTAGGGTTTACAGTTTGGGTTTGGATTTAGCGTTTAGGGTTAAACTTTAGTGTTTAGGGTTTGAGGTCTTGTATTTAGAATTTAGGGTTTAGAGTTTAGGGTTTCGGGTTTCGGGTTTCGGGTTTAGGGTTTAGTGTTTAGGGATTAGGGTTTAGGATTTTAGATTTCAGGTTTAGTGTTTGGTGTTTAGGGTTTAGGGTTTAGGGTTCAGGGTTTTAGGTTTAGGGTTTAGGGTTTTTGTTTTGCAGTTTTGGTTTAGGGTTTAGGGTTTTAATTTTGCGGTTTTGGTTTAGGGTTTGGGGTTTTGTATTTAGAGTTTAGGGTTTAGGGATTAGCATATTGGGTTGAGGGTTTGGGGTTTAGGGTTTAGGGTTTAAGGATTAGGGTTTTAGATTTGGGGTTTAGGGTTTAGGGATGGGTATTTAGGGTTTAGGGTTTAAGATTTAATGTTTAGGGTTTACTGTTTAGGGTTCACGGTTTTGGACATAGAGTTTAGGGTTTAGGGTTTAGGGTATTGGGTTTAGAATTTAGGGTTTAGGGTTTAGGGTTTAAGGTTTAGGGTTTAAGGTTTTAGATTTTGGTTTTAGGGTTTGGCATTTAGGGTTTAGGGTATGGGGTTTCGGGTTTAAGGTTTAGGGTTTGGGGATTGGGGTTTAGGGTTTAGGGCTTAGTGTTTAGGGTTTGGGGTTTGGGGTTTAGGGTTTGGGGTTTTGGCTTTAGAGTTTAGTGTTGAAGGTTTAGGGTTTAGTATATTGAGTTTAGCGTTTAGTGTTTAGGGTTTGGGGTTTAGGGTTTAGGGTTTTAGATTTTGGGTTTAGGGTTTAGGCATTGGCATTTAGGGTTTCGTATTTCAAGTTTAGGTTTTACGGTTTTGGGTTTTGGGTTTTGGGTTCAGGGTTTAGGGTGTAGGGTTTGTTGTTTAGGGTTTAGGGTTTGTGGTTTAGGGTTTAGGGTTTGTGGTTTAGGGTTTAGGGTATAGGGTTTAAGATTTAGGATTTAGGATTTAGGGTTTGGGGTTTGGGGTTTTGGATTCGGAGTCTAGGGTTTTGGGTTTTGGATTTAGAGTTTAGGGTTTCGGGTTTTGGATTTTGGGTTTAGCGTTAGCGTATTGGGTTTCGGGTGTAGGGTTTTGGATTTGGGGTTTAAGGTTTAGGTTTTAGGGTCTAGGGTTTGGGGCTTAGGGTTTATGGTTTACAATTTTGGGTTTAGTGTTTTCGATTTAGAGTTTAGGGTTTAGGGTTTGGGTTTGGATTTAGCATTTAGGATTTAGGATTTGAAGCTTAGGCTTTAGGGTTTGGGGTTTTGGATTTAGAGTTTAGGGTTTAGATTTTGGGTTTAAAGATTAGGGTTTAGGGTTTAGGGTTTAAGGTTTCGGGTTTAGGGTTTAAGGTTTCGGGTTAAGGATTTATGATTTAGGGATTAGGGTTTATGATTTAGGATTTAGGGTTTAGGGTTTTCGTTTTTGGGATTAGGCACTACTAGAAAAAATTGGTTTTTTGACGGATCACACCGTCAGAAAGAATGTGAAATCCATCAGAAACACAACTTTTTCTGACGGCCACAAGCCGTCAAACAAACGGTCGGTTTTTTTGGCGTCAAAAATATTTTCTGACGGACACCATGTCGGTCAGAAGAGTTTTGACGGAGGACACTAGCCGTTAGAAATAGTTATGACGGACAAATTGCCGTCAGAAATGTTTCTGATAGAAGGAGACCGTCAAAAAATTTATGACAGACATGGTTTCCGTCAGAAATAAGTTTTGACACAAAAAAAGAGCGCTTGTATGACGGCTTATATTTGTCAAAAATAATTTGAAATCCGTCATAATTGCACTATTTTTTGACCGTCAATAAGGTACATTTCTGACAGACTTCAAATCCGTCATAACTGATTACAATGTGTAAGCTTTTTTTTTTTACCAATATTTGTCACTAACGATGCCTGTCACAAATTTCATATATATAAATTTTTAATTGACAAAGTTATAAAAACATAAAATACTTTAAACAAACCATATGCATTAATACCAAAAAGTGATTCCCAAGTGTTAATAAGTAGTATAAAATAAGCTACAAAAATAAGTAGTAATAAGCTACCATAAGGTCGTTCCTAAGTATACAATGCAAAATAGTACATTTTGTCAAACAAAATAATATAAGCCAATAAACTATAGATCTTTGTTTAGGAGTGTGGAAGACCCAAGTGATGTATCCAAGGGAAGTGATGGTGGTGAAGGAATAGGCATCCCATAACTAGCTAGAAGTTGCTCCATATTATTTGTCTCTTCATGTCTTGTATTTCCCTTTGCACCATTTGTCGAACCTCTTCCCGTATCTTTTTTCCACATCTTGCAAGTTCTCGAGTAGTAGAATTACACACATGTGGAGTAGATGGAGTGATTTCAACACAAACTGTTGAAGCCAATGATCCAAGACCATAAATTCTTCCCTTAAATATGCCACCAACAACCTTGGTCCAAAGTGATAACTCTTTTTTTTGTAGTAGCCTCCACAATATCTACATCATCATCATCATTGTTGTTGTCCTCCGATGTGCCATCAAATGACTCCCTCATCTGACTTCCAAACTTCTCCTAAAAGAAGGAATTCAAGAGAAAAAATAAAATCAGCAAAAAACACCCTTTCTACACACTTTGAAGACATCATTTGAATACTTAAGAAAGAGATTTTAAATGGGAACAACAAACCAGCAACAACAAATAGTCTTAAACTCCAAGACATCAAGGCATGTTCTACAAGAAGATTAAAAATATGGTTCAAAAGAAGCAATATTCATTAAAAAACCACTCTATAAGACAATCAACCAAAGCAACATGAAGAAGTACAAAGTGAATAAAACTCATTAATGTAATAATTTATGGTTTTATTTATGAGAATAACTGACAGCTTACAAGTTGAAACATGATTAGTTTGCAGCACAATTTTTATTTATTTTTCATGAAGAACACAATTTTTATTTTAGTGGGTTATTGCAGAATATAAATAATCAAAAATTGAAACACAAATTACTTCTAGATTAAGAAAAATAATGCCCATAAATGCTTAATCCTCTCTCAAAAATGAAAATATAACCAGCGATCACTGCTCTGTTCTTTAATCAAAATAATCACAATGAAAAACTAATCAAATAATCAGATACAACAGAACCTGCTCAAACTCCAATTTCTGATTATTGATTTTGACGGAGACAACAGGGCACCCCTTTTGCTTTGTCCATGAGTCCATTAATTTGTTCACAGGTTCACCATATCCTTCCTCAAGGGCAGCCCATAGATCCTCAGTTTTAGCATTTGAGCAGGCATATCTTTTTATATATGAAGCTAGTGACCTCTATGGTATGAACAAGCAACATATAATTTGATTACAATATTGCAATATACAAATCATCATATTTTGTATGATTTACTAATACAAGGTTTATTTAAATACGCAAGTCACAAAATCTTCATAGCATTAGTAAACTAAGTTATCCACATATACCTTTCATTATTAAAAATGGAACTAGCAACTCAATTTGCTAGTTGTCCTATATCAACTTAATATGGCAACCTCTTTAGGCTACCCCAATTTAAAGAGTAAAAACCCAAGTCAATCAAGTTGAGAGAAAATCCTACGACACAACAGTTTCAGAGTGTCCATGCCAGGTGTATGATTAATATTATTTATTCCATGATCTTAATTCTTACATGCTTGAATTACTGTACTTTTTTTGGATTTTGCAAATTAGCATTGAACATACATAGTTTCTACCCTGACCTGAAAGCATTCAGCACCGAGATAGCTTTGTAGCATCCTGATTACTGATGCACCTTCTCTATAACTTATTGCATCAAATATTTCATCAATCTCATGAGAATGATTTATTTCTACCTGCAAAGAGAAATTATTTAGATTAAAATAGACTGTAAACAAACAAGACAATTTAGATATCATTATAAATTTAGATATTATTATACATGCTTATAATTGATGTATCCTACAAATTTAGATATAATTAGCCTACTAATTATGTGAGGAATGTAATACCTAAAAATAAAAACTGAAACATTAAACAAAATCCCAGTAGTGTGGTATTTTGCTAGCCAATAAAATTAGCATACTAATCATCTGAGGAATGTAAAACCCAATAGAAGTGAAACAGAATGATTGAACAATACCTCAATAGGGTGGGATTATGCAAGCCCATCCAACTTAAGACCCTCAGTGGTTTCATGAAGAAAATGAGACCATATTTTCCACTAAGGAAACAAGCTATCAGTGGCTAGATAGCTAACCTGAGCATACCAAACAACCAAAAATAAGAATCTTCAAAATATTAATGTTGATAAAAAGAAATGGGCATTATAATTTTTTTAATAGAAAAGGGACATTATAATTTATAAAAGCAATTATATAAAAAAATATATGAGCTACACGCATACCCATGTTGCAAAACCTCCATTCAGCCATAAATGTGTCCACTTATCTTGCCTTTGTAATTCTAAGATATGAAGAATGTAAATGATGAAAGTATAACAAACTTTAAAATTAATAAGGGATAGAATAACAAACTTTCTTTGGAAGCCTATATGAGAGTGAGATGTCCAAGTTCAATCCTCTCTCCTTGGTTGAATTGCAGTGGGAGATCATATCATTAAAATTAATAAGGTTGTGTTTAATCAAAAGAAAATTTCTACGTGGGTGATTGGTAGCAGTAATTAGCTTCCAAAATCCTAACCAAGACTCCACCAATTATCGTATATTGAATACCAAAATTAATAAGGTTGTGTTTTAGGCTCTTAAAAGTGCAGTAACTATATATTAAAAAGGCTCTAACGCAAACCACCCTTTTGTCTGTGGTTGATCTATTTCCACGTTTTTCTTTACATCATCAATCACCAAGCTTGGTTTTGTATTCGTAAAAAAAATTTACCAATTTGACAAGAACCAAACGAAACAATCGGAAAAAAACCTAGCTTTGGTTTTGTATGATATGCCTATTTCACATTCTCAGGATAACAATCGAAACAAGAACCAAACAAAACAAGAATGGAACAACCAAATATTAACCGAAACAAAAAAAAAATCGAAGAAAAATCAGAAAAATCGTACTAGATCTCTCTCACGTTCTCTCCACCGTCGAGTTCTCGCGCTATCGTACCAGAGTGTGCTCTACTTCACAGCGCCGGCGCTCTCTCTCGCGGTGCCAGCGTGCTCTCTTCACGGCACCGACGTTCTCTCTCAATCACAGTCACAGCGTCGAGTTCGAAGGGGAAGAAATCTCAGTCACAGCTTCGAGTTCGAACAGAGAAGCAAAACTAAAGAATGAGAAAAAAGTTAGAAGGGTTTTTGTTTATTTTCTTTATTTGTTGATTTTGACGGATGTTAAGAGTTGGAGGGAAGATGAAACGTTATGATTTATGAGGGAACTTCTAATTTTTTTTATTTGTTTAATAGGAGGAGTTTTCATGCCCAAAAAAAAGGATAGGTTTTGACTTTTGACGGGAAATAGGAGGGAAGAATAAAAAATTTGGAGGGAAGAAATTTTACCAAAAAAAAAGAGGGAATAAAATTTAGCCAAAAAATATTAAGAGGTAATAGACTTTTTTTAGTATTTGATGACATTGTCTCCACAAATTAATGACAGACTATTTTTGACGGACCCATATCTGTCAGTATATTAGGCGAATTTATACAATTAATGTCAGAATTTTTTATCCGTCAGAAATCCGTTATTAATTTACCATTTTTCTGACCAAATTTAGTCCGTAAAAAAAATCCGTCAGAATTTTACATTTTTCTAGTAGTGAGGGTTTAGCATTTAGTGTTTAAGGTTTAGGGTTTAGGATGTAGTATTTGTTGTTTATGGTTTGGGGTTTAAGGTTTTGGGTTTAGGGTTTAGGGTTTAGTGTTTAGGATTTAGGGTTTAGGGTATAGGGCTTAGGGTTTAGGGTCTAGGGTTTGTTGTTTAGTGTTTACGGTATTGGGTTTAGGGTTGAGGATTTAGGATTTAGGATTTAGGGTTTAGGGTTTTGGATTTAGAGTTTAGGGTTTCGGGTTTTGGGTTTTGGGTTTAGGGTTAGCATGTTGGGTTTCAGGTGTTGGGTTTAGGGTTTGGGGTTTGGGGTTTGGGGTTTGGGGTTTAGGTTTTAGGGTTTTGGGCTTAGGGTTTAAGGTTTAGGTTTCAGGGTTTTGGATTCAGACTTTAGGGTTTAGGGTTTAGATTTGGAATTGGCGTTTAGGGTTTATGGTTTAGGTTTTGGACTTGGGGTTTTGGATTTAGAGTTTAGGGTTTCTTGTTTAAGGTTTAGGGTTTAAGGTTTAGGGTTTAGGGTTTAGGATTTAAGGTTTTGGGTTTAGGGTTTAGGGTGTAGAATTTATGGTTTAGGATATAGGGCTTAGAGTTTGGGGTTTAGGGTTTTGGATTTAGGGTTTAGGGTTTAGGGTTTCAGGTTTTAGATTTAGAGTTAAGGGTTTATAGGATTAACGGTTTGGGATTCTGCGTTTAGGGTTGAGGGTTTGGGGTTTTGGATTTAGAGTTTAGGGTTTAACGTTTAGCGTATTGGGGTTATGGTTTAGGGTTTATGGTTTAGGGTTCAGGATTTAAGGTTTAGGGTTTTAGATTTTGGGTTTAGGGTTTAGGGTTTAGGGTTTGGCATTTAGGGTTTAGGGTTTACAGTTTACAGTTCACAATTTAGGGTTTATGGTTTTGGGTTTAGGGTTCATGGTTTTGGATATAGAGTTTAGGATTTAGGTTTAGCATTTAGGGTATTCAGTTTAGGGTTTAGAGTTTAGGGTTTGGGTTTAGGGCTTAGAGTTTAGGGTTTAGAGTTTATGGTTTATGCTTTTAGATTTGGGGTTTAGGGTTTAGGGTTTAGGTTTTAGGGTTTAGGATTTGGGATTTAGGGTTTACGGTTTAGGGATTAGGATTTAGTATTTGGGGTTTAGGGTTTAGGGTTTAGGTTTTATGGTTTAGGGTTCAGGCTTTGGGGTTTTGAATTTGGAGTACAGGGTTTAGGGTTTAGGGTTTTGGATTTAGAGTTTAGGGTTTAGGGTTTAGTGAAACATCCTGAAAATTCAAAATCTTACTTTGACTGGGTTTTCTGTTTGACTTTTCTGTTGTGTCTTTGACTAAACTTGTTTGTGCTTGATTTTGCTTGCAAATAGGATAAGAGACCATAGTTAAAGGAAGAGAGACCTAAAAATCATGAAAAAGGTCCCAGAGGAACCCTAACCCAAACTCTAGGGGCTAAATTGAAAGAAAAAGTTGGTTTTAGCCCTCTTTGTTTTGTTGAGTTAAAAAGAGAGGGAAGACCTATTTGACTAAAGAAAAATACCCTAGGACACTCTAGAGACACCCTAAGATTTAACTAAGGTACCCCAACCTCAAGACAAGTCCTGAATTGACACATTTTCTCCAGTAGAAATTCAGAGACTAAAAAGATAGAAATGAAAATTTTTGAATAAGGCATCCTAGCTTACTTAAAGCCTAAGAAAGCCCAATTTAGCCACCCAAAGACATTCAAAACTGCCCTATTATGTACCAACCACAAGACTTAATAGAGAATTAAAGAAATTTGACAAGTTACAATGTTACACAATTTAAAAGTGAAAATAAATGGGAATTAAACACCCAATTAACCCATTAAATGTTACCCTTTGCTTGGTAACCGAGAATATCAATTTAAAGGACCAATTAATTACCTAATTGTGACTTTAACTGCAGTCAACCCACTTAGACAACTATACACAGAGGTAAATAACAATTGAGACTTAAAAACCTAAATTAAACATGCCACAATGACATATAGAAGCCACATTCCCCACTTCACCTAAATTAGTCCTACCTGAGGCTTAATTAGTAATTAAGCCATCCAAACAGCCGTTAGTTCACTTCCAGCACACACCATTAGGTGTCCACGTGATAAGTAAGCTGAATTAGGAGCTGGACACCTCATTCAGCATGCATAATTCATCATTAACACTCACATGTGCCAAACCACCCTAAATAGAGAGAAACCGAGAGAAGGAAGCAACCACCTGGAAAACTGTAATTGCAAACTGAGAGAGAGGTGAGAGTAAGTTTCAGAGAGAGAGAGCTAAGGCAGGATAGGAAGGCTAGATGATCGAACGTACCAACTGGAAGCAAGAGGGAAGGCAGAAAACTCCAATCATTCACACACACTCAAGGAAAACCATCTTCACCAAGCTTGGCCCAAGGATCTTTGAAGCTCAACCCATCCTTTCTTCTCTGCAAATTCAAAGTAACGTAGGGATACCTGTCCTTCTTCATCTCAGACTCAAAAGCATCAATCAACGGTGATGGTATAAGGCTTTATGACTATTTCTCTCGTTGCTACCATTTCTGAGCACTCTTTTGGGCAATGTTGCTTTAAACAAGCATATCTCATTCGACTCTTAACCAAATTGAGCATGTAAGGTGTCAAAAGAAAGCTAAGAGAACGTAATTTAATAAACCTCAAATGCATCTTTCATCCAAGGCTGTCGTACAGATGATCATGGCCATGGAAGTTTACTAAAAATGACAGAACTCTATTTTTCTGGTATATGAATTGTGTTGTTGTTTTCTGTGGTTTCTGGTAGGCTAAGCTTCGAGTAAGGTTAAGGAAACTTAGAAATGGATAATTGGACTATAAAACACTAGAGATAAGAACTAATCACTAAATTAAACCTCTGATTCAGTAGTGAAAGATCTTCAATTTAGAAGCTGTAAAATTGGCTTTTAGTGAGTTGTTGTTCTGAACTTGTTTGCTGTCCACCTGCTGCAAATCTACCCTTTAATGTCCATAGTGTAAAAATGTGGCTAGTAAAAACTCTGAATGCCCTGTAGATGTCAGATTACTGGAATGGAATTTGCTAGAGTAAGTTACACAGGTTAAATAGTAAAAATGGACATAAAATGTTTCTGTTTTGGCTTGTACTTGTTGATAAATTGCTGATATTTCTGTTTTCTGGTGCTTGTACTGTCACATGAGTTTGCTAAGCTTCCAAGTACCTTGAAAACATTGAATTAACCCAATTAATTACTGTTAAACTGGCTAAATGGCATGGTCAATAAAAAATGGACATCTTATGAATCTGTTTGGTTTATTCTTGCTGTGAAACTACTAGAAATCTTGCTTTCTAATATACCTGTTGCTTTATACTGCTTCTGGAAGTCTTGAATGCATTGAGCTACTGAAATCAAATAAAGGGCAACCTGTGAATGAATTTAGAGTCAAAATGGTGAAAGTGGAGTTTTAATGCTTTATGTCTTAGGAAAAAAGAAAAGAAAAGAAATAGCTATTAATTGAACCTAAGGTCTGATTCTCTGGTTTTGGTAGTCTGTCTAAGTTATAAGGAGGGTAGGAGGCTGGATACTTAGTGAACTCAGTTCTTGAGAGTGAGAAGGGAAAAATCATGACAAAATAGAGTGAGGGTAGCAAAGATAGGGTCCTGAACTTGAAAGAACCTCTAATGTAGATAATTGGGTAAGAAAGAGGCAGTGAGGGATTTAAATGGGGGAGAAAGGAGATGGTTAATTTAAGGGAACCTTTAGAGTATAAAATTATAAGTGGGAACATTAGTGCATAAGAAAATGAAAATTCCAACTATAAAAGTTGGGTACTCTGGTTCTGAGTGGGTAGACTAGTTTTCCCACTCTCTAGACTCCCAAAGGAGTGTCCTCAGAAAGAAAAATGGCTCAGAAGGACTTAGATTAGTCTCTACAACACCAAAACCCCATTCCTGTACTGATATGGCTGCATCCACTTGTTGTGCAAGTCATAAATGACCCTAGACTGGTGAGGGAAAGTGATTTAGTGCTTGACAGAAGCCAGAACAGAAAAGGTCTAATAATAGGGACCAAAATACAATGAAATCACTGTTTTCTTACCTTAGTTTTAAAATTGGGCATTTTTCTGAGTTTTTTAAGGTAGCCATCTGTTCTCTTGGACTTATTGTGATGCTTGGATTCTTCCTACATGGTTGGAAGAGACTAGTGTGATCTCTAGTTGTGTTTTGACAATTAAAGCATTTTCCGTGAAAAAATACTAAAAGTTAGGGTCTTTGCTGCAAAAACTGGACTTCTGAACTATTTTTAATTATGGAAAGTGTATGAACAAACCATATTTAGTCTTGTGAAGCTTGCTGTAACCTTTTTTTTAGCTTCAAACAACCCAGAACTGAAATTGAGTCTTAATAGGGGCCATTTTGAAAGAAAAACTAGAAAGAATTTCAAGATTCTTATTTTGACTAAATTCTTGGTTGAATTCTGTTGGAAACTTCCTGGATGGGTTTAATGGATATGAAATAGTTAATTTGTATGGGTGAATGGGTTAAATTGTTAAAATATGCCTTTATTTCAGTAGTTTTGAAAAAGGAGGACCATTTTGATAAAATTGAGAAAATTGAGGGTCAAAATGTAACTTTCTTGCTTAACAAACAAGTTGAAACTGTTAAGTGCATGTTAAAGGTGCTTCTGATGAAATTTCATAGTAATTGAATGCCTGTATAAGAAGTTATGCATGTTGCTTGTTGCACAAGTTATATTTGACTTTGAGTTGACTAAATGCAAAGTTGACCTGTTTTAAATAGTCTATTTAAGTGTGTGGCATCCAACTCTGAAATTGAGATTTAGCATGCATTTGTGAACTGATATGCCCTGGAGAGGTAGGCATTTTAGCATGTATCAGTGAAAGTGATATGCCTTGGAGGGGCAAGTGATTGGCAACTGAATAAACATTACTTGTGAAAAATTATGTTATATTATTAAGATATGTATGAAAAGGACACACTAGGATTGCTAAGAATGAGTTTGGGACGTAGCTGTCTAGCAACTAGTGGGGAAATAATCCAATCCGGGAAATGTAATCCTAAGGTTCTAACTTTGTGCGCACACCGGGGGACGCCCTGGGATGTTAGGTAATTATTTGTGCCTTGTTTGGCGGACTTTACTTATATCGGTAACTCGGTTTTGTCCTGTTTCATTAGATTGCGTTTGATGAAGGTAATGGTTTAGCCCAATTGTATAGGTCCTAGAGAGATCTGGTACTTGACATGACTGATCAAAAGATGTGATGGTAAATGTGCATACTTTTAAAAGGAAATGAGTATTTTTCATGATTAAGGCCTCTTTCAGTATAATTATATTTTCCGAATCCATGTGTGGAAATATCTTGTTATTGAAATTAAATAGTTAAAGAACTGCATTTATTCATTGTATGAATCTGATAAATGTGAAGGAAGTTTTTCTGTACTCCTAGTAATGCAGCTGAACCACTAATTAGTTTTTATAAAACTGGTAATCTACGTTACTGGGATTTTATATCTCACTACGTACTGTGCTCAGATGCCCAGGTACCTCCTACTACTTGAGATAGAGGTGGAGCTGTTGGAAGTGCCTTTCTTAGGCTACTTCCAGATACTGAAGGCCGTCAACATCCTCTTCTTCTTTCCCTCGGTGGAAATGAACACCCCTGGGACCTTGAAAGGATGTCTGATGGGTAGCTATCATAGGAGCAGACTTTTTGGCTGTGACTTATCAGTCACACTTCTTTTGGAAATATGAGACTAACTATTTAGGCCTATGTGCCACAAACTACTAAACTTATGTATGTATGTATATATGGATGTGCGCGGTAGACCTAGTTTACATACCTGCTAGGTAATGTATGGAGGTTAGTACCTCACTTCATCTAAATATCCGTGTTTGTGCTTAAAATGATTTTTAGGAGAGTGCGAGAGTAAGAAACACGTAACTTTTAGGGTTTACAGTTTTGTGTTTAAGGTTTTGGGTTTTTTTGTTTTGGGTTTACTGTTTAGGTTTTAGAGTTTAGGGTTTAGGATTTAGGCTTTAAGGTTTAGGGTTTAGAGTTTAGGGTTTTATATTTTGGGTTTAGGGTTTGGTGTTTATGGTTTAGGGTTTTAGATTTTTTGTTTAGGATTAGGCATTTAGGGTTTACGATTTAGGGTTTGTTGTTTAAGTTTTGGGTTTAGGATTTAGTGTTTAGGGTTTATGGTTTGGGGTTCAGGGTTTGGGTTTTGGATTTAAAGTTTAGCGTTTAGGGTTTAGGGTTTTGGATTTAGAGTTTAGGGTTTAGGGTTAGCGTATTGGGTTTAGGGTTTATGGCTTGGGGCTTAGGGTTTAGGGATTTGGGTTTTGGGTTTAGGGCTTTGGGGTTTTGGATTTAGTGTCTAGGGTTTAGGGTTTAGGGTTTGGATTCAGCATTTAGAGTATAAGGTTTAGGGTTTAGGGTTTTGGATTTGAATTTTACAATTTAGGGTATTGGGATTAGGGTTTAGGGTATAGGGTTTATGGTTTAAGGTATGGGGTTAAGGATTAGAGTTTAGGGTTTCGAGTTTTTGGTTTATGGTTTTAGATTTTTAGTTTAGGGTTTAGGGTTTAGGGTTCATCGTTTAGGATTTAGGGTTTAGGGTTTAGGGTTTAGGATTTTGGTTTTAGGGTTTAGGGTTGGGGGTTTTGGATTTAGAGTTTAGGGTTTAGGGTTTAGGGATTAGCATATTGGTTTTAGGGTTTATGGTTTTAGATTTTGGGTTTAGGGTTTGTTGTTTACGATTTAGGTTTTAAGGTTTATGGTTTTAGGTTTAGGGCGTTAGGTTTTGTGTTTAGGGTTTTGGGTTTAGGATTTAGGGTTTCAGGTTTAGGGTTTAGGGTTTGGATTTGGATTAAGTTTTTAAGGTTTAAGGTTTAGGGTTGGGGTTTTGGATTTAGGGTTTAGGGTTTAGCATTTTAGATTTAGGGTTTAGGGTTTAAGGTTCAGGGTTTAGGGTTTGGGGATTGGGGTTTAGCGTTTAGGATTTATGGTTTAGGATTTAGGGCTTAGGGTTTAGGGTTTGGGGTTTGGGGTTTAGGATTTATGGTTTAGGGTTTAGGGTTTGGGGTTTGGGGTTTAGGATTTGGGGTTTAGAATTTATGGTTTAGGGTTTGGGGTTTGGGGTTTAGGGTTTAGGGTTTAGCATTTAGGATTTATGGTTTAGGGTTTAGGGTTGGGGGTTTAGGGTTTAGGGTTCATTATTTAGAGTTTAGGGTTTACGGTTTACAATTTAGGGTTCAAGGTTTTGGACATAGAGATTAGGGTTTAGGATTTAGGGATTTGGGTTTAAGGTATAGTGTTTTTTTGTTTAGGGTTTAGAGTTTAGGGTTTTAGATTTTGGGTTCAGGGTTTGGCATTTAGGGTTTGTTGTTCAGGGTTTACAGTTTTGAGTTTAAGGTTTAGGGTTTAGGGTTTAGGGGTTAGGGATGAAGGTTTGGGGTTTTCGATTCAGAGTTTAGGGTTTAGGATTTTGGATTTAGAGTTTATGGTTTAGGGTTTGGGGTTTAGGGTTTACGTTGTAGGGTTTAGGGTTTAAGGCTTGGGGTTTTTGGTTTTGGGTTTAGGGTTAAAGGTTTGGGGTTTGGGGTTTTGGATTTAGAGTTTAGGGTTTAGGGTTTGTGTTTTGGATTCAGCATTTAGGGTTTAAGGTTTAAGATTTTGCATTTAGGGGTTTGGATTTTGGATTTAGAGTTTAGGGTTTAGGGTTTAGGGTTTAGGGTATTGAGTGTCGGATTTAGGATTTAGGGTTTAGGGTTTAGGGTTTAGGGTCTTGGGTTTAGGGTTTAAGGTTTTTGGTTTTAGGTTTAGGGTTTAGGGTTTAGGATTTATGGTTTAGGATTTAGGGCTTAGGGTTTAGGGTTTCGGGTTTAAGGTTTAGGGTTTAGGGTTTAGGGTTTTGGATTTAGAGTTTTGTGTATAAGGTGTACGGTTTAGGGTTTAGGGTTTACGTTTTAGGTTTAGGGTTTAGGGATAAGGGCTTAGGGTTTAGGATTTTGGGTTTAGAGTTTATGGTTTGGCATTTTGGATTTAGAGTTTATGGTTTGGCATTTTGGATTTAGAGTTTAGGGTTTAGGGCTTAGGGTTTGGATTTAGCATTTAGTGTTTAAGGTTAGGGTTTCGGGTTTCGGGTTTTGGATTTTGACCTTAGGGTTTAGGGTTTAGGGTTTCGAGTTTTGGATTTAGACCTTAGGGTTTAGGGTTTAGGGTTTCGGGTTTTGAGGTTAGGGTTTTGGGTTTAGGGTTTTTGGTTTTTGGTTTTAGGTTTAGGGTTTAGGGTTTAGGGTTTAGGGTTTACAGTTCAGGCTTTTGGGTTTTGGGTTTACGATTTAGGATTTATGGTTTCAGATTTAGGGCTTAGGGTTTAGGGTTTAAAGTTTACAATTGTGGTTTTGGGGTTTAGGGTTTAAGGTTTAGGGTTTACGGTTTACTGTTTAGGGTTTAGGGTTTAGGGATTTGGATATAGAGTTTAGGGTGTATGGTTTAAGGTTTAGGGTATTGGGTTTGGGGTTTAGGGTGTTGGGTTTAGGGTTTTAGGTTTTGGTATTAGGGTTTGGCATTTAGGGTTTAGAATTTAGGGTTTGTTGTTTAGGGTTTATGGTTTAAGGTTTATGGTTTAGGGTTTAGAGTTTAGGGTTTAGTGATTAGGGTTTAGGGCTTAGGATTTAGGGTTTAAGGTTTTAGATTTTGGGTTTATGGTTTCGCTTTTAGGGTTTAGGGTTTAGGGTTTTAGATTTCTAATTTAGGGTTTTGCATTTAGGGTTTAGGGTTTTAGGTTTAGGGTTTTAGGTTTAGGGTTTAGGATTTTGGGTTTAGGTTTCTGGTTTAGGGTTTTCGATTTAGAGTTTAGGGTTTAAGGTTTTGTATTTCTTGTTTAGGGTTTAGGGTTTATGTTTTAGGGTTTACGGCTTAGGGGTTAAGGTTTAGGGTTTTGGTTTTCGGCTTTACAATTTAGGGTTTAAGGTTTGTCATTTTCGATTTAGATTTTAGGGTTTTGGGTTTGGATTCAGCGTATAGGGTTTAAGGTATAAGGTTTGGGGTTTGGGGTTTTGGATTTAGAGTTTTGGGGTCTCCGGTTGAATCTTTGGTTTACTGCAGCTCTATCACTCAAGATTTTACTGATGATGCGGCATTTGTTGACTAGCTCCGCATAGTTCTTTATTTCTGACAGAGCTACTTGGGTTTTTATATTCAGGTCTAACCCGACCTCAAATTGGGCTGCCTTCCATCCCTCATCATGTCTAAACTTCAGGTAGGTAGAGAATTTGGCAAGTTTCTCAAACTTAGCAAAATACTCATCAAAGGGTCTTTCCCTCTGTTTCAGCTGCAGAAATTCAATCTCCCTCTCCTTTTTAACACTCTCTGGATAGTATTTTGCTAGAAAGGCTTCCCTAAAGGTTTCCCCGGTCAAGCGGCAGTTCCTACCCTCGAGTAATTGTTTGGCTCCTTGCCACTAGTACTCAGCCTCACCTTGCAGTTGATAAACTACGAAGGCTACTTTTTGTTGATCAGTATGGAGTACATTGAACAGCTTTTCTAACTCCCTCAACCATTCCTCAGCTACAACAGGGTCATAGGTACCTCGGAATACCGGAGGCCTAGCCTTCTAGAATTCAGCACACCCCAGGTTATTCCCCTCATGGTGCCCATTATCGTGTTGATCATGGTTTGGGGTATTATGGTTTCCCTGGGCCTGGCGGAGTACCTAGGAAGTTGCTGACGCTTGGTCCCTCATTTCTTGTGCCATGTTCTCAAATGCGTGCATCATTCGACGAATCATGTCACTTTCAGGTCGTCTATTGTCAGCACCTCTCCTAGTATTTTCCGTAGCGTTCTTCTAAACAACAACATCGCCAAGGTGATCAATCTAAAAAATACTACTAAATAGAGAAAAGTACAAAAAATAGAGGAGGCATGTAACAGTCTATGGTTCCTAGCACAAACAAAGACTCAGTTCACTCTAACCGTCATGACCAGAAGATTTCATCAAATCAATGTTTATGTTAGGCTATTATACCTACGAATCAGTAGAGTTCTAATAACTGTGCTCTAATACCATAATGTAACGTCTTAGTTTCTTAATCGATTTTATTTGCGGAATTAGGTTATTTAACTTAACTCTTAAAATCCCGGTCCAATTTTTTTCTTTTCTTTTCTTATGGGAGTATTAAAAGTCAAGTGTTAGCCCAAGGATCGTTTACTCTCGGTTGGTTATTTAACCTAAGAAACTAGAAGTTACGTGTTTGTTACTCTCGCGCTCTCCCCAAAAATCAATCTTTAGCACATACAAGGATATTCAGATAAAGCGAGGTACTAACCTCCATGCATTACCTAATCAGTATGTAAACTAAGGCTACCGCATACATCCATTTATACATACATACATACATAAGTTTAATAGTTAGTGGCACGCAGGCCTAAATAGTTAGCTTCATAGTCCGAAAATAAGTGTGACTCCTAAGTCACAGCCAAAAGTCAGCTCCTCCGCTAGCTATCCATCATACATCCTTTCTAGGTCCCGGGGGTGCTCATGTCCACCGAGGGGAAGAAGAAGAGGATGTTGACGGCCTACAGTATCTGGAAGTAACCCAAAAATGGGACTTCCAACAGCTCCACTTCTATCTCAAGTAGCAGGAGGTACCTGGGCATCTGAACAAACTAACGTAGTGAGATATAAAATCCCAGTAACATAGATTACCAGTTTTATAAAAACTAATTAGTGGTTCAACTGCATTACTAACAATTCAGAAAAACTTCCTTCATATTTCTCAGATACATACAACAACTTAAGTGCAGTTCTTAACTAGTTAATGTCAACTACAATATATTTCCACACATGGGTTCAGATCATACAATTATACTGAGAAAACTTTAAACAGGTAAAATAACCATTTTCTTTTGAAAGTATGCACATTTAGCATCACATGATCATGTCAAATACTAGATCTCTCCAGGACCTGTACAACTGGCTAAACCATTACCATCAATAAAAGCAATCTAATGAAACAGGACAAAAATCGACTTACCAATATAAGTAAAGTCCGCCCTTATAAGGCACAGGAATTACCTAACATCCTAGGGCCTCCCCCGGTGTGCGCACAAAGTTAGAACCTTAGGATCACCAGTCCCAAACTGGATTATCTCCTCACTAGTTGCTAGACAGCTACGTCCCGAACGCATTCCTAGCCAGCCTAGTGTGTCCTTTCCATACAGATCATAATAATATAACATAGTTTTTCAAAGGTAATGTTTATTCAGTTGCTAATCACTTGCCTCTCCAGGGCATATTATTTTTCACAGTTTTTGCCTCTCCAGGGCATATGCATTCATTCACAAATTCATGCTAAATCTGAATTTCAGAGTTGGATGCCACACACTTAAATAGACTGCTTAAAATAGGTCAACTTTGCCTTTAGTCAACCACAAAGTCAAATATAACTTGTGTAGCAAGTAACATGCATAACTTCTCTTACAGGCATCCAAATATCATGAAACTTAATCAGAGGCATCTTTATATGCATTTAAAAGATTCAGCTGGTTTTTTTTAGGAAAGAAAATCACACTTGGACCGTTAATTTCCTCAATCTTTATCAAAATGGCCTTTCTCCAAAACAATTGAAATAAATACAATTCGAACCCATTTAACTGCATCTAGCAATAAAAATTGAACATTTAGGATCCACTACACACACCCAAAAAGTTTCCAACAGAATTAAACCAGAAATGGAGTCAGAATAAGAATCTTGGGATTCTTTCTAGTTTTTCTTTCAAAATGGTCCCTATTAAGATTCAATTTCAATTCTGGGTTGTTTCAAGCTGAGACAAAGTTACAAAAAGCTTCACAAGACTAAATATGACTTGCTTGTACAGTTTTCGCAATCAAAAGCAACACAGAAACCATATTTTTGCAGCAAAACTCTTTCCTTTAAAATTTCTCGAGAAAAGTGATTTTATTGTCTAAATAAAGTTAGAGACCACTCTGACCTCTTCCAACCCTGTATACATCACCCTAATATCACATGGAGTCAAAATGGATAGATGACTACCCTCAAATAACTCAGAACACCCAATTTTTAACAAGGGTAAGAAAACAGTGTTTTTGTTTCATTTTAGTCCCTATTACTAGCTCTTTTCTATTTTGGCTTCTACCAAGCCCATATTAACTTTCCCTCACCAGGCTAGGGTTATTTATGACTTTCATAGCAAGTGAGTGCAGTCATATTAGTATAGAAATGAAATTTATGCAGTGATTTTGCCACTTTCTTTCTAATTTCTCAACTTAAGGGATTTTGGTGTTCTAAAGGCCAATTTAAGTCTTTTTGTTCTCTTTCCCTTTTTGGAAATATTCCTTTGGGAGAATGGGACCTACCCACTTAGAACCAGAGTACCCAACTTTTATAGTTGGAACTCCCACTTTCTAGTGTACTAGAGTTCCATTTTGCCTTGTAGTGTATTATAGAATGCCTTGAGTTATCCCTTTCCTTACTCATCCCTTTAATTCCCTTACTTCCTCTCTCTTTCTCAGCTACCTAACTTTAGAGGTCCTTCTCAAAATTCAGAACCTTATTTTCTGTCATCCCAAGCCCTTGTTACCTTAATTTGCTAGTGTCGCTTTTATAGAGCTAAGCTTACCAAGGAAACAGTTTCTTTATCACTTAGACTCACTACAAATTCAAGGAAAGCAGGATTTAGGTTCAACAATCAGCTACTCCTACCTAGTTCAGAAACAATGAAACTCCCCCTTTACCCTTTAAGCCCTTATATCAATGCACAGGTTAGATTTTATTAGCTTTCCAGCACCTTAAAGCAATTAGGACTTTTGTACATAACATATAGCAGCAGGGATGTAAGAAGGTAAAGTTTCTGGTTGTTTGACAGCAAAGCATTCCAACAGAAATCATGAGAATGCCAATTTTTAGATGCCTAGACTTCTTAATCAAAAATTAGAAATCTTTTTGGTCAATTCAGAGCTTTTTGGTTATTTAGAGGTTTAGCAATTCATGTGGGAAGCACAAATATCAGCAAGCAGCAAACTTAGTAGATTTACCAACAAATTTCTAATCAAAGCAACATCACAAGTCCATTTCCTTTCAATTTTAAACCACAAAACATACTCTAACAAATTCCATACTGCGAATTAACATATCTAAGGCCACTCAGAGGTTCACTAGTCACAATTTTGCATCCTGGACATTTAGGAATAGACTTATAGTAGTTTAACAATGAGAAAAAACCAGAAAAACAACTTAGCAAAAGGCAAATTTCTCAGCTTTTAAATTAGAGATTCTTTACTACTGAAACATAAGTTTAAATAGGTGATCAGTTCTAATTTCTAGTGCTTTATAGTCCTATTATCTATTACTAAGTTACTCTAATCCAGATCGAAACCCAGCCTACCAGAAACCACAGAAAATAACAACACAAATTTTACACCAGAAAAATAGAGTTTTGACATTTTCAGTAGACTTCCAAGGCCACGATCAGCTGTACGGCAGCCTTCGATGAAACATGCATTTGAGGGTTATTAAATTACATCCTCTTAGCTTTCTTTTGACACCTTACACGCTCAATTTGGTTAAGAATCGAGAGAGTTATGCTCTCTTGAAATCACAGTGCCCAAAACAGGGCTTCAAATGGCAGCAACGAGAAAGAAGGTCATAGAGCCTTATACCATCACCATTGATGGATGCTCTTGACTCTAAGATTAAGAAGGAAGGGTAACCCTACGTTACCTTGAATTTCCAGAGAATAAAAGTGGGTTTGAGCTCCTGAAACTCTTGGGCCAAGCTTGGTGAAGATGGTTCTCCTTGAGTGTTTGTGTGTGGTTGAAGCTTTCTGCCTTCCCTCTTGCTTCTAGCTGCCAAACTCGAACTCCCAACCTTCCTCTTCTTCCTTAGCTATCCCTGAAACTCACTCTCACCTTTCTCTCAGCTTGCAATTTCAGTTTTTCAGCTGGTGCCTTCCTCCTCTCCGTTTGCTCTCTATTTATGAAGGTTTGAGGCATGTGAGGAGGAAATGATGAGTGAGTGAGGTGTCCAGCTCCCAACAGCTGTTAATTTGAACTTAGGCACCTAATGGTGTGTGCTGGCAGTGGCTAAGGGATGTTTGGATGGCCTAAATGCTGGTTAAGTCTCGGGTAGGGCTAGTTTAAGTGAAATGCAGAATGTGGCTCTTATCTGGCATCTTAGCATGTTAACTTTAGGTCTTTAAATCTGAATTTTGGTTATTCTTTTTTGTGTATAATTTCCTAAAGTTATTTGCTACAGCTAAGGCCATAATTGGGTATTTAATTGGCTCTTTAAAGTGGTAATTTCGGTTTCCAAGCAAAGGGTAACATTTAAGGGGTTAATTTGGGGTTTAATTCTTATTTATTTCACTTTTTAAATTGTGTAACTTGTCTAATTCCTTAATTATCTTTCAAGTCTCGTGGCTGGCACTTAATAGGGCAGTTTTGAGTGTCTTTGGATGGTTAAATTGGGATTTCTTGGGCTTTAAGTAAGCTAGGGTGCCTTATTCGCAAATTTTCATTTCTATCTTTTTAGTACCTGAATTTTTACTTGAGAAAATGTGTCAATTCAGGACTTTTCTTGATGTTGGGGTCCCTTAGTTAAGTCTTAGGGTGTCTCTAGAGTGTCCTAGGGTACTTTTCTTCGGTCAAATAGGTCTTCTCTACTCTTTTTAACTCAATAAAATAAAGAGGGCTAAAACTAACTCTTTTTACTCTAGGTTGGTTATTTAAACCTAAGAAACTAAAAGTTACGTGTTTGTCACTCTCGCGCTTTTCCCAAAATCATTTTTAACATATACACGGATATTCTAATTCAGATAAAGTGAGGTACTAACTTCTATGCTTTACTTAGCAGGTATGTACTCTAAGTCTACCTTATACATCAATATATATATATATACATACAAAAGTTTAATAGTTATTGGCACGCAGACCTAAATAGTTAGTCTGGCACTTAGGCCATAGTCCAAAAGAAGTGTGACTCATAAGTCACTGCCAAAAAGTCAGCTCCTCTGCTAGCTACCCATCAGACATCCCTTCTAGGTCCTAGGGATGTTCACATCCACCGAGGGGAAGAAGAAGAAAATGTTGACGGCCTTCAATACCTGGAAGTGGCCCAAGAATGGCACTTCCATCAACTCCACCTCTATCTGAAGTAGCAGGAGGTACCTGGGCATCTGAACACACTAACATTATGAGATATATATTCCAGTAACGTAGATTACCAGTTTTTATGAAACTAATTAGTGGTTTAGCTGCATTACGTAGAATACAGGAAACCTTCCTTCACTTTTATCAGATTCATTCAACAAATAAGTGCAGTTTTTAACTATTTAATCTCAATAACAAGAAATTTCCACACATGGGTTCAGGATATATATTCATGCTGAAGAATGCTTTAACATAGCAAATACATATAATCACATTGAGCAAGCATATAAAATACTCATTTTGTTTTAAAAGAATGCTCATTTTACCATCACATCTCTTTGCTCAGTCATGCCAAATACCAAATCTCTCTAGGACCTATACAACAGGTCTAAACCATTACCTTTATCATGAAAAGCAATCTAATGAAACAGGACAAAAACGACTTACCAATATAAGTAAAGTCCGCCATATAAGGCACAGGCCATTATCTAACGTCCCAGTGAGTCCTCCGATGTGCGTACAAGTTAGAACCTTAGGATCACCAGTCCCGGACTAGATTATTTCCTCACTAGTTGCTAGACAGCTACGTCCCGGACGCATTCCTAGCTAGCCTAGTGTGTCCTTTCCATACAGATCATATATAAATATAACATAATTTTCACATGCAATGTTTATTCAGTTGTAAATCATTTGCCTCTCCAGGGCATATCACTAATTCACATATGCATGCTAAAATACCTGCCTCTCCTGGGCATATCAGTTCACAAATGCATGCTAAATCTCAATTCAAGAATTGGATGCCACACACTTAAATGAATTGCTTAAAAAGGTCAACTTTTGCATTTAGTCAACTCAAAGTAAAAAAAGTCAACCACAAGTCAAACATCACTTGTACGGCAAGAAACTTTCATAATTTCTCATTCAAGCATCCAAATACTATGAAATTTCATCAGAAGCACATACATTTTGGCCCCCAATTGCCTCAGGTTTTATCAAAATAGTCCCATTTTCAAACTATTGAAATTAAAAGGCAATTTTAGCAATTCAATCACATCCAAGTACAAGCATTAGACATTTAACATTCACTAAACACATCCAGAAAGTTTCCAACAGAAATTAAGCAAAAATTGAGCCAAAATAAGAATCTTGAGATTTCCTCTAGTTTTTCTTTCAAAATGGTCCCTATTAAGACTCAATTTCATTTCTGGACTTATGCAAGCCCAAACAAGGTTATCGCAAGGTTCACAAGATTGAATATGACTTGTTCACACACTTTCCATAATCAGAAACAGTTTAGAAGCCATATTTTTGCAGCAAAAACCCTATCTTTTAGAATTTTTCAAGAAAAGTCCTCTAAGTATTAAAACACAGTTAGAGACCCATCTGGTCTCTTCTAGCCCTATAGAAAGCATCCCAATATCACATAAAGTCTAAAAGAATAGTTGGCTACTCACAAAGAACTCAGAATGCCTAGTTTTTAACAAGGATAAGAAAACAGTGAATTTCTTGCATTGTAGTTCCTGTCACTACTCCTTTTCTATTCTAGCTTCTGTTAAACCTTAAAAAGCTTCCCCTCACCAAGGTAAGGTCATTTATGACTTGCACAACAAGTTTGTGCAGTCATATCAGTATAGGGGTGGGTTTTATGCAGCACATTGCTACTTTCTTTGGCAATTTTACAATTAAGGGGTTTAGGAGCACTAAAACTAATCTAAGTCATTCTTGAGTTATTTTTCTTTCTGAAAACACTCCTTCGGGAGTCTGGAGGGTGGGATAGCTGACCTTTCCACCTAGAACCAGAGTACCCAGCTCTTATAGTTGAAACTCCCAAATGTTAGTACATTAGGGTTCCAGCCTTGCCTTTTTTGCTTTCTAAGTGTTCCCTGTCTTTACCAATTTCTCACTATCCTTTCAATTTATTTACTGCCTCCTACTTACCCAATCCTCTAGAATTTAGAAGTTCTTCTTAAGTCCAGAACCTCTTTCTACTATTCAAAGTCAATTCTTCCTAATTTTGGCATTTTCTCACTTTCACAGGTCTAAATTCACAAGACATTAAACCCTTTGGCTCCCATTACTCCTTTTATACCTTAAACACAGGGTGAAGACCAGGAAACCAAGCTTTTGGTTCAACTGACAACATTTTACTTAAGACAGAAGCTAATGATGTCCTACTTCAACCATTTGAACTATAAATTCATTTGACAAGTTCCAATTTCCCCAAAATTCAGTATCTTAATGTAATCAGGGGTTGCACAAATAGCATATAACAACATGTATATCAGAAAGAAAATAATTCCCAGCAGTTTAGCAACAAGAATATCTAAAACAGAAGCATTAAAGGTCCATTTTTGCTATTTGAACTATTTAGCCTATTTTAACAGATTTTACTTCAGGAATTCTAGTGTTTTTGAGGCACTCAGAGATTCAGTAAACACATATGACAGTATAGACATCAGAAAGAAGAATCCCAGTAATTTATCAGTAAGCAATGCCAAGAGAGAAACCTCAAGGGTCCATTTTTGCCATTTAGACTATTCACCTTATTCTAACAGATTCCATTCCAGTAAACCAGTACTTCTAAGGCATTCAGAGGTTCAATAAACACATATGACAACATAGACATTAGAAAAAAGAGTTTCAACAGCTTGACAGCAAGAAAAACCCAAAACTGACATCCTTCAAAGGCCATTTCTACAATTTTTAAACTGAAGATTTTTCACTACTGATTCAGAAGTGATTAGCCCTGATCTCTGGTGTTTATTAGTCCATTTATCCATTACTTAGTTGCCTTAAACTTATTCGAAACCTAGCTTGCCAAAAATCACAGAAAACAAAAGCATAAATTCTTGCTTCAGAAAACAGGGCTTCTGTCTTTTACAGTGACTTCCAAGGCCCTGATCAGCCGTACGGCGGCCTTGGATGATTCATGCATTTAGGGGTTATTAAAGTACATTCTCTTAGCTTTCTTTTGACACCTTACTTGCCTAATTTGGTTAAGAATCGAGAGAGTTATGCTCTGTGAAAGCAACACTGCCCAAAACAGGGCTGAGAAATGGCAGCAAAGGGAAAATGGTCATAAAGCCTTATATCATAACTCTAGATGGATGCTTTTGACTCTGAGAAGTAGAAGGAAGGGTAACCCTACGTTACGTTAGATTTCCAGAGAAGAATGAACGGTTTGAGGCTCTGAAAACCTTGGGCCAAGCTTGATGGAGGTGGGTTTCTTGATTGTGTGTGAGTGCTTGGGGTGTTCTGCCTTCTCCCTTCCTTCCAGCTGCTGGATTCGAGCTCTCAGCCTCCCTCTCTTGCCTTTGCTCTCTCTGAAACTCACTCTCACTTCTCTCTCAAGTTTTCAGTCTCAATTTCAGCTGCTGCACTCCTCTCTCTCGGTTTCCTCCTATTTATGGTGGGTTAAGCTCATGTGGGTGCTAATGATGGATTTTGCATGTTAAGTGAGGTTTCCATCCCTTAATTCTGCTTGCTTTATTCAGTAGACACCTAATGGCATGTGCTGGCAGTGGCTAAGGTGCTGTTTGGATGGCCTAATTGCTTGCTAATCTCGGTTATGGCTTTTTTTTGTGAAGTGGGTCATGTGGCCTTTAAATTCAATTGTGACATGTGTTATTTAGGTTCCTAAGCTTCAATTCTGGTTATTTTGTTCAGTGTATGGCTGCCTAAGTGTGTTGGCAGTAGCTAAGGTTACACTTAGGTAAATAATTTAGCCATTTATGTTGGTATTTTCGGTTACCAAGTAAAGTTTGACACTTAATGATTTAATTGGGTGTTTAATTCCCATTTATTTTGATTATAAAACGTGTAACTTGCTGAAATTCTTAAATTCTCTATTAAGGCATATAGCTGGTACTTAATAGGGCAGGTTTGGATATTTTTGGGTGGCTGAATTGGGCTTTCTTGAGCTCTAAGTAAGCTAGGGTGCCTTATTTGAACATTTTCATTTTTATCTTTTTAGTCCATGAACCTCTACTAGAGAAAATGTATCAATTCAGGACTTGTCTTGAGGTTGGGGTCCCTTATTTAAGTCTTAAGGTGTCTCTAGAGTGTCCTAGGGCATTTTTCTTGGGTCAAATAGATATTCTCTACTCTTTTTAACTCATTAAAACAAAAGAGGGCAAAAGCTAAGTTTTTCTTTCAATTTAGTCCCTAGGGTTTTGGGTTAAGGTTTCTCTGGTGCCTTTTCCTACTTTTTAAATCTCTTTTCTCTAACTAGGGTTTTTCACCCTATTTGCAAACACAGTCAAGCACAATCAAGCTCAGTCGAACACAAAACAAAAAAGTCAAACAGAAAATCCAGTCAAAATTGGGTTTTCAATTTTCAGGAAGTTAGATTTAGGGTTTAGGGTTGGTGTTCAGCGTTTCTGGTATAGGGTTTAGGGTTTGGGGATTTGAATTTAGAGTTTAGGGTTTAGGGTATTGGGTTTAAGGTTTAGGGTTTAGGGTATTGAGTTTAGGGTTTAGGGTATGAGGTTTAGGGTTTAAGGTTTCGGGTTTAGGGTTTAGGGTTCAGGGTTTTAGATTTTGGGTTTAGGGTTTCGTGTTTAGGGTTTAGGGTTTAGGGTTTAGGATTTAGGATTTATGGTATAGGACTTAGGGCTTATGATTTAGGCTTTTAGGTTTGGGGTTTAGGGTTTAGGGTTCAGCATTTAAGGTTTAGGTTTTAGGGTTTGTTCTTTAGGGTTTAGGGTTCAGGGTTTGGGGTTTAGGATTTAGGATTTTCGGCTTGGGGTTTTGGATTTAGAGTTTAGGGTTTAGGGAATTGGGTTGAATGTTTAGGGTTTAGGGTTTTAGATTTTGGGTTTAGGGTTTAGGGTTTGGAGTTTAGGTTTTAGGGTTTAGGGTTTAGGGTGTTAGGCTTAGGATTTTGGGTTTTGGGCTTAGGGTTTAGCATTTAGGACTTAGGATTTAGCGTTTAGGGATTTTGGTTTAGGGTTCAGGGTTTTGGGTTTTGGATTTAGAACATAGGGTTTAAGGTTTAGGGTTTTGGATATAGAGCTTAGGGTTTAGGGTTTAGGGTTTTAGATTTCAGGTTTAGGGTTTGACATTTAGGGTTTAGGGTTTAGGATTTAGGATTTATTATTTTGGCTTTAAGATTTACAGTTTAGGGTTTAGGGTGTAGGGTTTGGGGTTTGGCATTTAGGGTTTAAGGTTTAGGATTCAAAGTTTAGGTTTTAGGGTTTATAGTTTCGAGTATAGAGTTTACAGTTTAGAGTTTAGGGTTGTGCATTTAGAGTTTAGGGTTTAGGGTTTAGGGTTTGGATTCTACATTTAGGGCTTATGGTTTAGGGTTTAATGTTCACAATTTAGGGTTCGGGGTTTAGGGTTCATGGGTTTGAATATAGAGTTTAGTGTTTAGGGTATTGGGTTTAGGGTTTGGGTTTTAGGGTTTAGGGTTTAAGATTTTGGGTTTAGGCTTAAGCATTTAGGTTTTAGGGATTAGGGTTTGTTGTTTAGGGTTTAGGGTTTAGGATTTAGGATGTAGGATTTAGGAGTTAGGGTTTACAGTTTAGGGTTTAGGGTTTATGTTTTAGGTTTTAGGGTTCCGGGGTTTGGGGTTTTTGATTTAGAGTTTACGGTTTAGGGTTTTGGTTTTAAAGTTTAGGGTTTAGGGTTAAGGTGTTGTGTTTAGGGTGTAGGGTTTCGGGTTTCGAGTTTAAGGTTTAGGGTTTAGGGTTTAGTTGTTCGCATCTAGGGTTTAGGGATTAGGGTTTGGGCTTTTGGGTTTAGAGTTTAGGGTTTAGGTTTTAGGGTTTGGATTCAGCCTTTAGGGATTAGGGTTTGGGGTTTTGGATTTAGATTTCAGGGTTTAGGGTGTAGGGTTTGTTGTTTAGGGTTTATGGTTTAACATTTTCGGTTTAGGGTTTAGTGTTTAGGATTTATGGTTTAGGGTTTAGGAATTATGGTTTAGGGTATAGGGTTTAGGGTTTAGGGTTTAGCATTTTAGGGTTTGGGGTTTTGGATTTAGAGTTTAGTGTTTAGGGTTTAGGGTTTAGGGTTTAGGGTTTGAGGTTTAGAGTTTAGGGATTAGGGTTTTAGATTTTGTGTTTAAGGTTTAGGGTTTAGGGATTGGCATTTCAGGTTTCGTATTTAAAGTTTAGGGTTTACAGTTTTGGGTTTATGGTTCAGGGTTCAGGGTTTAGGGTTTAGGGTTCAAGGTTTTGGATATAGAGTTTAGGGTTTAGGGTTATGGATTAGGGTATTGGGTTTAGTGTTTAGGGTTTAGGGTTTAAGGTTTGGGGTTTAGGGTTTAGGGCATAGGGTTTTAGATTTATGGTTTAGGGTTTGGAATTTAGGGTTTAAGGTGTAGGGTTTTAGATTTTTGGTTTAGGGTTTGGCGTTTGGCATTTGGGGTTTAGGGTTAAGGGTTTATTGTTTAGGGTTTAGGGTTTAGGGTTTTGAATTTAGAGGTTAGGGTTTCGGGTGTAGGGTTCAGCACTTGGGGTTTAGGGTTTAGGTTTTACTCTTTAGCGTTTAGGGCTTTAGGCTTAGGACTTAGGGTTTAGAGTTTAGGGTTAGGGTTTTGGGTTTAGGGTTTAGTGTTTAATGTTAATGGTTTGGGGTTTTGGATTTAGAGCTTAGGAATTAGCGTTTGCGTTTGGATTCAACGTTTATGGTTCAAGGTTTACGGTTTCGGATTTTAGGGTTAGGGTTTAGGGATTTAGATATTGGGTTTCGCATTTGTTGTTTAAGGTTTAGGGTTTAGCATTTAGGGTTCAGGGGTTAGGGTTTAGGGTTTAAGATTTATGGCTTAGGATTTAGGGTTTAGGGTTTAGGGTGTAGGATTTTTGTTTTGGGGTTTAGGGTTTAGGGTTTAGGGTTTTGCGTTTAGAGTTTAGGGTTTAGGGATTATCATATTGGGTTTAGGGTTTGGTGTTTAGGGTTTAGAGTTTAGGGATTCGGGTTTAAGATTTTGGGTTTAGGGTTTAGGGATTAGGGTTTGGCGTTTAGGGTTTAGGGTTAAGGATTTAAAGTTTAGGGTTTACGGTTTACGGTTTACAAATTAGGGTTTAGGGTTTGAGGTTTTAGTTTTTGAGTTTAGGGTTTGGAGTTTAGGGTTTATGGTTTGTGGTTTAGGGTTTACAATTTTGGGTTTAAGGTTTTGGGTTTTGGGATTTGGGTTTAGGATTTATGGTTTACAGTTTACAGTTTAGGGTTTAGGATTTAGGATTTTGGGTTTAAGGTTTAGGTTCAGAGTTTAGGGTTTTAGATTATGGGTTTAGGGTTTGGCATTTAGGTGTTAGGGTTTCTTGTTTAGGGCTTAGGGTTTTGGGTTTATGGTTTATGGTTTACGGTTTAGGGTTTATGGTTTAGGGTTCAGGGTTTGGGGTTTTGGATTTAGACTCTAGGGTTTAGGGTTTACATTTTAGGGTTTAGGGTTTAGGGTTTTTAATGTTTAGGGTTTAGGGTTTGGGGTTTGAGGTTTTGGATTTAGAGTTTAGGCTTAGGGTTTGGATTCAACATTTAGGGTTTAAGGTTTAGGCTTTGAGGTTTAGGATTTAGAGTTTAGGGTTTAGGATTTAGGGTTTAGGGTTAGGGGTTTAGGGTTTAAGGTTTAGGGTTTAGGATATGGGGTTAGAGTTTAGGGTCTAAGGTTTAGTGTTTATGGTTTTAGATTGTGGGTTTAGGGATTTGGATTTAGGGTTTTGGGTTTAGGGTTTAGGGTTTAGGATTTTTTGTTTAGGATTTAGGGTTTATGGTTCAGGGTTTAGGGTTTGGGGCTTTAGTGTTTAGGGTTTAGGGTTGGGGGTTTTGGATTTTTAGTTTAGGGTTTAGGGATTAGTGTATTGGGTTTAGGGTTTAGGGTTTAGGCATTAGGGTTTAAGATTTTGGGTTTAGGGTTTAGGGTTTAGGGTTTGTTGTTTACGGTTTACGATTTAAGGTTTAGGATTTAGCCTTTAGGGTTTAGGGTTTATGGCTTAGGGTTTTCGGTTTTGGGTTGTGGGTTCAGGGTTTAGGATTTAGAATTTGGGGTTTTGGGTTTAGAGTTTAACTTTTAGGGTTTGGATTTGGATTTAGTGTTTAGGGTTTAGGGTTTATGGTTTTGGATTTGGTGTTTAGAGTTTAGGGTGTAGGGTTTAAGGTTCACGGTTTTGGGTTTAGGGATTTGGGTTTAGGGATTAGGGTCTAGGGTTTAGGATTTATGGTTTAGGATTTAGGGCTTAGGGTTTAGGGTTTACGGTTTTGGCTTTAGTGTTTAGGGTTTGGGTTTTCGATTTAGAGTTTAGGGTTTAGGGTTTAGGGATCATCGTATTGGGTTTAAGGTTAAGGGATCAGCGTATTAGGTTTATGGTTTGGGATTTAGGATTTAGGGATTAAGGTTTTAGATTTTGGGTTTTGGGTTTAGGATTTAAAGTTTAGGGTTTACGGTTTACGATTCACGGATTTGGATATAAAGTTTATGGTTTAGGGTTGAAGGTTTAGGGCTTAGGGTTTGGGGTTTAGGGTTTAGGGTTTAGGGTTTTAGATTTTGGGATTAAGGTTTAGGGTTTAGGGTTTAAGGTTTGTTGTTTAGGGATTACGGTTTTGGGTTTAGGGTTTTGGCTTTTGGGTTTGGGTTTAGGGTTTAGGGTTTAGGGTTTAGGGTTTAGGGTTTGGCATTTAGGGTTTAGGGTTTTAGATTTTTGGTTTAGGGTTTATGGTTTAGGGTTGACAGTTAGGGTTTAGGGTTCAGGGTTTACGGTTTTCGATATAGAGTTTAGGGTTTAGGGTCTTGGATTTAGAGTTTAGGGTTTGGGGTTTAGGGTTTGGGGTTTGGGGTTTAGGGTTTATGTTTTAGGGTTTACGGTTTAGGTCTTAGGGTTTAGGGTTTACGATTTGGCATTTTGGATTTAGAGTTTACGGTTTAGGGTTTCGGGTTTGGATTCAACATTTGGGGTTTATGGTTCAGTGTTTAGGGTTTGGGGTTTTGGATTTATAGTTTAAGGTTTAGGGTTTAGGGTACGGGGTATTGGGTTCCGGGTTAGGGTTTTTGGTTTTGGGTATAGGGTTTAGTATTTATGGTTTAGGATTTAGGGCTTAGAGTTTAGGGTTTTGGGGTTTAGGGTTTAGGGTTTAGGGATGGGGGTTTTGGATTTAGAGTTTAGGGTTTAGTGTTTAGGGATTAGCATTTTGGGTTTAGGGTTTTGGGTTTAAGTTTTAGGGATTAAGGTTTTAGATTTTGGGTTTAGGGTCTAGGGTTTAGGGTTTTGCGTTTCGTGTTTATGGCTTAGGGTTTGTTGTTTATGGTTTACAGTTTAGGGTTTAAGGTTTTTGGGTTTAGGGTTTAGGTTTTAAGGTTTAGAATTTAGGATTTAGGGTTTAGGGTTTTGTGTTTTAGATTTTGGGTTTAGGATTTGGCGATTAGGGTTTAGGGTTGGGATTCAGCATTTAGGGATTAAGGTTTAGGTTTTGGGGATTTGGATTTACAGTTTAGGGTTTTGGGTTTTGGGTTTAGGGTTAAGGGTATTGGGTTTCGGGTTAGAGTTTAGCATTTAGGCTTTGGGGTTTTGGATTTAGAGTTTAGGGTTTAGGGTTTAGGGTTTCGAATTCAATTTTAGGGTTTAGCTTTTGGTGTTTGGGGTTTTGGATTTAAAGTTTAGGGTTTAAGGATTAGGGTTTAGGGTTTAAAGTTTGGGGTTTAGGGTTTAGAGTTTAACATTTATGGTTTAGGGTTATAGATTTTTGGATTTAGGGTTTAGGGTTTGTTGTTGAGGGTTTAAGGTTTTGGGTTTTGGGTTCCGGGTTTAGGGTTTAGAGTTTAGGGTTTAGGGTTTTGTGTTTACGGTTTAGGGTTTACGATTTGGGATTCAGCATTTAGTGTTTTGGGTTTGTGGTTTGGGGCTTTAAATTCAGAGTTTGGGGTTTACAATTTAGGGTATTTGGTATTGGGTTTAGGGTTTAGGGTGTAGGGTTTTAGATTTTGGGTTTTGGGTTTGGCCTTTAGGGTTTAGGGATTAGGCTTTAAGATTTGCTGTTTAGGGTTTAGGGTTTGGGATTTATGATTTTAGGTTTGGGTGTTTGATTTAGTGTTTAGGGTTTAAGGTGTAGGGTTTAGGGTTTAGGGTTTGTTGTTTAGGGTTTTGGGTTTTAGGTTGAGTGTTAAGGATTTAGGATTTAGGGTTTAGGGTTTTTTGTTTAGGGTTCAGGGTTCAGGGCTTTGGATTTAAAATTTAGGGTTTACGGTTTTGGTTATAGAGTTTAGGGTTTAGGGTTTTAGACTAAAGGTTTAGGGTTTGGCGTTTAGGGTTTAGGTTTTATGGTTTGTTTTTTAGGGTTTACAGTTTAGGGTTTAGGGTTTAGGATTTAAGGTTTCGAGTTTAGGGTTTGGTGTTTAGGATTTAAAGTTTATGATTGACAGTTTACGGTTTAGGGTTTAGGGTTTTGAGTTTAGGCTTTAGGCTCTATGGTTTTGATTTAGAGTTTAGGGTTTAGGGTTTGGGGTGTGGGATTTAGCATTTAGGGTTTAGGGTATTGGGTTTAGGGGTTTAAGGTATGGGGTTTAGGGTTTAGGATTTTAGATTTTCGCTTTAGGGTTTGTTGTTTAGGGTTTAGGATTTAGGGTTCAGGGTCTAGGGTTTTGGGTTTTGGGTTTAGGGTTTAGGGTTTAGGATTTATGGTTTATGATTTAGGGCTTAGGTTTTAAAGTTTAGGGTTTAGGTTTTTGGGTTTGGGGTTTTTGGTTTAGGGTTTAGGGTTTGGGGTTTTGGATTTAGAGTTAAGGGTTTAGGGTTTACGATTTGGGATTCAGCATTTATGGTTTAGGATTTAAGGTTTTGGATTTTGGTTTTAGAGTTAAGGGTTTAGGGTTTACGATTTGGGATTCAGCATTTAGGGTTTAGGATTTAAGGTTTTGGATTTTGGTTTTAGAGTTTAGGGTTGAAGGTTTGGCTAATTTATTTCAATATAATTTTTAAAAAAATTTAATTACTAAATTATTATATCATTAATTTAAATTCCCAACATACTACATCTATTAAGAATTTTTTTTGCACAAATTCTAAATGCCACATGGCGAAGGCCCCACAAAGCTGACACACTCAGCTTTTTTAGTTATTTATTTTGCAAACGATCTTTTTAGCAGAGGAAATATTTGTTGTTTTAACGTGCTTTGCTTTTAACAACAAAATATTTTGTTGCTACAATATTAGTTTAAAAATCAAAAAAAAAAAATCACAAATCCAATTAAAATTTTTATACTTTTTATTTGTTGTAATTATTCAAATTTATTATTATATGCTTTAAAAAAATATATTAAAATTATTTGAGCAATCATTTATTTTTTAAAAACTATTGTTAAAAATTTTAAAATAGTACTAAAGATTAACTATGCAGTTATAATTCAAGAATTATTTCTTATATGTTGTCATCAAAATATTAATGGTTAAAAACTTAATTTTATTATAGTGATAAATAGTATATATGTTTATTTTAAAAGTAAATAATAATTTCCAAAAATATTAATTATATAGATATCTATAATAATCATCACTCTCATTCATTTCAAAACTCTCAATTAATCCCTTAAATAATTTTTTTTCATAAAAATAAATGATTTCTTAAATTATTTGATATATTTTTATAAGTTTATAATAATAATTAAGTTAAATAATTAGAACAAATAAAAAAGTATAAAAATTGTAATTAGATTTGTGAAAAAAATTAAAATTTTTTTAATTAATATTGTAGGAGCGAAATATTTCGTTTTCAAAAGCAAAGCACATTACAGCAGTGAATATTTCCGTTGCTAAAAAATTTGTTTGCAAAATAAAAAAATAAAAATTTGAGTGTGTCATCTTTGTACGGCCTTCGCCATGGGGTACGGCAAAGGCTCCTTGACATGTGGCATTTATAGTTTGTGCAAAAGAGTTTGTTTGTAGGTGAAGTATGTTGGGAATTTAAATTGATGATATATGAATTTAGTAATTAAATTTTTTTAAATTATATTGAAATAAATTAGCCTTATGGTTTAGGGTTTAGGGTTTGGGGTTTACGGTTTGGCATTTAAGGTTTGGGGTTTAGGATTTAGGGTCTAGAGTTTAGGGTTTTGTGTTTAGGATTTAGGGAATTGGGCTTAGGGTTTAAGGTTTTAGATTTTCGGTTTAGGGTTTGCCGTTTAGGGTTTTGGGTTTAAGGTTTAGGATTTAGTATTTAGGGTTTAGAGTTTAATGTTTAGGGTTCAGGGTTTGGGGTTTTGAATTTAGAGTTTAGGTTTAGGGTTTAGAGTTTTCGATGTAGATTTTATGGTTTAGGGTTTAGGGTTTAGCATATTGGGTTTAGGGTGTAAGGTTTAGGCTTTGGCATTTAGGGTTTAGGGTTTAGGGTCTTGTGTTTTCAGTTTAGGGTTTAGGATTTATGATTTAGGGTTTAGGATTTACGATTTAGGGCTTTTGGTTAAGGGCTAAGAGTTTGGGTTTTGGATTTACAATTTAGGGTTTCGGGTTTAGGGTTTTGGATATGGAGTTTAGGGTGTAGGGTTTGGGTTTTGGGTTTTTTGTTTAGGGTTTACGGTTTAGGGTTTTAGATTTCGGATTTAAGGTTTACGGTTTAGGGTTTAGGGTTTGGCATTTAGGGCTTAGGGTTTAGGGTTTAGAGTTTGGGGTTTTCGATTTAGAGTTTAGGGTTTAGGGTTTGGATTCAGCGTTTAGGGTTTAGGGTTTGACTTTTTGGATTTAGAGTTTAGGGTTTAGGGTTTGGGGTTTTCTTTTTAGGGTTTAGGATTTAAAGTTTAGGGTTTACAGTTCAGGGTTTAGGGTTTATGGTTCAGGGTTTTGGATATAGAGTTTAGGGTTTAGGGTTTAGGCTATTAGGCTTAGGGTTTAGGGGTTAGGGGTTAGGGTTTGGGGTGTAGGGTTTAGGGTGTAGGGTTTTTGATTTTGGGTTTAGGGTTTGGCATTTAGGGTTTAGGGTTTAGGGTTTTTGGTTTAGGGTTTAGGGTTTAGGATTTAGGATTTAGGGTTTATGGTTTAGGGTTTAGGGTTCAGGGTTTAGGGTTTTGGATTTTGAGTTTAGGGTTTAAGGTTTAGAGTCTTGGATTTAGAGTTTAGGGCTTTTGGTTTAGGGTTCAAAGTTTGGGGTTTTGGATTTACAATTTAGGGTTTAGGGTTTTGGATATGGAGTTTAGGGTTTGGGGTTTAGGGTTTGGGGTTTAGGGTTTAGGATTTAGGATTGAAGGTTTACGGTTTAGGGCTTAAGGTTTAGGGTTTAGGGTTTGGCATTTGGGGTTTAGGGTTTACGATCTACAATTTAGGGTATGGGGTTTGGGGTTTTCGATTTAGGGTTTAGGGTATTGGGTTTAGGGTTTAGGGTTTGAGGTTTGGGGTTTAGGGTTTTAGAATTTGGGTTTAGGGTTTGGTGTTTAGGGTTTAGGGTTTGTTGTTTAGGATTTAGGGTTTAGTGTTCAAGGTCTAGGGTTTTTGGTGTAGGGTTTAGGGTTTAGGATTTAAGGCTTAGGGCTTAGGGTTTAGGGTTTAGGGTTTGGGGTTTAAGGTTTGGGGTTCTAGATTTAGAGTTTAGGGTTTAGGGTTTAAGGTTTAGCGTATTGGGTTTAGGGTTTAGGGTTTTGGGTTTGGCATTTAGGGATTAGGGTTTAAGGTTTAGGATTTAAGATTTAGGATTTAGGATTTAGGATTTAGATTTTAGGGTTTAGGGTTTAGGGTTTAGGGTTTAGGGTTTGAGGTTTAGGGTTTGGGATTTTGGATTTAGAGTTTAGGGTTTAGGTTTTAGGCTTTAGGATTTGGGGTTTAGGTTTTAAGGTTTCAAGTTTCGGGTTTCGAGTTCAGGGTTTAGGGTTTTGATTTTGGGTTTAGGGTTTAGGGTTTTGGGTTTAGGGTTTAGGATTTATGGTTTAGTGTTTAGGGTTTGGTGTTTTGGATAAAGAGTTTAGGGTTTAGTGTAACGTCCTATTTTGTTTATTGATTTTTGTTGCGGAATTAGGTTATTTCACTTAACTCTTAAAATCCCAATCCAATTTTTTTTTCTTTTCTTCTGGGAGTATTAAATGTTAAGTTCTACCCGAATGATGGTTTACTCTCGGTTGGTTATTTAAACCTAAGAAACTAAAATTTACGTGTTTGTCACTCTCGTGCTTTTCCCAAAATCATTTTCAACATATACATGGACATTCTAATTTAGATAAAGTGAGGTACTAACCTCCATGCATTACTTAGCAGGTATGTAACCTAAGTCTACCACATACATCCATATATATATACATACACAAGTTTAATAGTTAGTGGCACCCAGGCCTAAATAGTTAGTCTGGAACTTAGGCCACAGTCCAAAAGAAGTGTGACTCATAAGTCACAGCCAAAATGTCAGCTCCTCTGCTAGCTACCCATCAGACATCCCTTCTAGGTCCCAGGGTTGTTCACATCCACCGAGGGGAAGAAGAAAAGAAAGTTGATGGGCTTCAGTACCTCGATGTGGCCCAAGAATGGCACTTCCATCAGCTCCACCTCTATCTCAAGTAGCAGGAGGTACCTGGGCATCTGAACAGACTAACGTAATGAGATATATAATCCCAGTAACGTAGATTACCAGTTTTTATGAAACTAATTAGTGGTTCAGCTGCATTGCGTAGTCAGATTCATTCAACAAATAAGTGCAGTTTTTAATTATTTAATCTCAATAACAAGATATTTCCACACATGGGTTCAGAATATATATTCATGCAGAAGAATGCTTTAACATAGCAAAGACATATAATCACATTGAGCAAGCATATAAAATTCTCATTTTCTTTTAAAAGAATACTCATTTTACCATCACATCTCTTTGGTCAGTCATGCCAAATACCAGATCTCTCCAGGACCTGTACAACTGGTCTAAACCATTACCTTTATCATCAAAAGCAATATAAGGAAACAGGACAAAACCGACTTACCAATATAAGTAAAGTCTGCCATATAAGGCACAGGCAATTACCTAACATCCCATGGCGTCCCCGGTGTGCGCACAAGTTAGAACCTTGGGATCACCTGTCCCGGACTGGATTATTTCCTCACTAGTTGCTAGATAGCTACGTCCCGGACGCATTCCTAGCTAGCCTAGTGTGTCCTTTCCATACAGATTATATATATATATATAACATAATTTTCACAGGTAATGTTTATTCAGTTGTAAATCATTTGCCTCTCAAGGGCATATTTCACAGATGCATGCTAAAATACCTGCCTCTCCTGGGCATATCAATTCACAAATGCATGCTAAATATCAGTTCCAGAATTGGATGCCACACACTTAAATAAATTGCTTAAAACAGGTCAACTTTTGCATTTAGTCAACTCAAAGTCAAACATTACTTGTACAGCAAGCAACTTTCATAATTTCGCATTCAAGCATCCAAATACTATGAAATTTCATCAGAAGCACATACATAGTTTAATTAACAGTTTAAACTTGCTTCTTAAGTAGGAAAATTACATTTTGGCCCCTAATTGCCTCAGTTTTATCAAAATAGTCCCCTTTTCAAACTATTGAAATTAAAAGGCAATTTTAGCAATTCAATCACATCCAAGTACAAGAATTGGACATTTAACATTCACTAAACACATCCAGAAAGTTTCCAGTAGAAATTAACCAGAAATTGAGCCAAAATAAGAATCTTGAGATTCTATCTAGTTTTTCTTTCAAAATGGTCCCTATTAAGACTCAATTTCATTTCTGGACTTATGCAAGCTCAAACAAGGTTACAACAAGCTTCACAAGATTAAATATGACTTGTTCACACACTTTCCACGATCAGAAACAGTTCAGAAGCCATATTCTTGCAGCAAAAACCCTATCATTTAGAATTTTTTTAAGAAAAGTCCTTTAAGTATTAAAACACAGTTTGAGACCCTACTGGTCTCTTCCAGCCTTGTAGAAACCATCCCAATATCACATAAAGTAAGAAAGAATAGTTGGCTACTCACAAACATCTCAGAATGCCCAGTTTTTAACAAGGATAAGAAAAGAGTGAATTTCTTGCATTTTAGTGCCTGTCACTACTCCTTTTCAGTTTTGGCTTCTGTTAAGCCTTAAGAAGCTTCCCCTCACCAAGGTCAGGTCATTTACGACTTGTATATCAAGTTTGTGCAGCCATCTCAGTACAGGGGTGGGTTTTATGCAGGACTTTGCTACTTTCTTTGGAAATTTTACAATTAAGGGGTTTAGGTGCACTAAAACTAATCTAAGTCATTCTTGAGTTATTTTTCTTTCTGAAAACACAACTTTGGAAGTCTGGAGGGTGGGATAGCTGACCTATCCACCTAGAACCAGAGTACCCAACTTTTATAGTTGAAACTCCCAAATCTTAGTACATTAGGGTTCCAGCCTTGCCTTTTCTGCTTTCAAGTGTTCCCTATCTTTACCAATTTCTCACTATCCTTCAATTTATTTATTGCCTCCTACTTACCCAATCCTCTAGAATTTAGAAGTTCTTCTTAAGTCCAAAGCCTCTTTCTACTATTCTAAGTCAATTCTTCCTAATTTTGGCATTTTCTCACTTTCACAGGTCTAAATTCACAAGATACTAAGCCCCTTGGCTCCCATTACTCATTTTATACCTTAAACCAAAGGTGAAGACCAGGAAACCAAGCCTTTGGTTCAACTGACAGCATTTTACTTAAGACAGAAGCTAATGATGTCCTACTTCAACCATTTGAGCTATTAATTCATGTGACAAGTTCCAATTTCCCCAAAACTCAGTATCTTAATGTATTCAGGGGTTCCACAAATAGCATATAACAACATGTATATTAGAAAGAATAATTCCTAGCAGTTTAGCAGCAAGAAAATCCAAAACAGAAGCATTAAAGGTCCATTTTTTCTACTTGAACTATTTAGCCTATTCTAACAGATTTTACTTCAGTAATTCCAGCGTTTTTGATGCACTCAGAGATTCAATAAACACATATGAGAGTATAGACATCTGAAAGAAGAATCCCAGTAATTTATCAGTAAGCAATGCCAAGACAGAAGCATCAAGGGTCCATTTTTGCCTTTTAGACTATTCAACTTGTTCTAACAGATTCCATTTCAGTAAACCCAGAACTTCTTAGGCATTCAGAGGTTCAATAAACACATTTGACATCATAGACATTAGAAAAGAGAGATTCAGCAGCTTGACAGCAAGAAAAACCCAAAACAGACATCCTTCAAAGGCTATTTTTACAACTTTTAAACTGAAGATTTTTCAATATTGATTCAGAAGTCCAATTATGTGATAAGACCTGATCTCTGGTGTTTTATAGTCCATTTATCCATTACTTAGTTGCCTTAAACTTATTCGAAACCAAGCTCGCCAAAAATCACAGAAAACAGAAGCACAAATTCATGCTTTTGAAAAACAGGGGTTCTATCTTTTACAGTGACTTCCACGGCCATGATCAACAGTACGGCAGCCTTGGATGTTACATGCATTTAGGAGTTATTAAAGTACGTTCTCTAACCTTTCTTTTGACACCTTACTTGCCTAATTTGGTTAAGAATCGAAAGAGTTATGCTCTGTCAAAGCAACACTGCCCAAAACAGGGCTCAGAAATGGCAGCAAAGGGAAAATGATGATAAAGCCTTATACCATGAATCTAGATGGATGCTTTTGACTCTGAGAAGTAGAAGGAAGGTTAACCCTACGTTACGTTGGATTTCCAGACAAGAATGAACGGTTTGAGCCTATGAAAACCTTGGGCCAAGCTTGATGGAGGTGGGTTTCTTGAGTGTGTGTGAGTGCTTGGGGTTTTCTGCCTTCTCCCTTGCTTCCAGCTACTGGATTCAAGCTCCCAACCTCCTTCTCTTGCCTTTGCTCTCTCTGAAACTCACTCCCACTTCTCTCTCAAGTTTTCAGTCTCAATTTCAGCCGGTGCACTCCTCTCTCTATGTTTCCTCGTATTTATGGTGGGTTAAGCTCATGTGGGTTGCTAATGATGGATTTTTCATGTTAAGTGAGGTGTCCAGCCCTTATTCCGTGGACACCTAATGGCATGTGCTGGCAGTGGCTTAGGTGCTGTTTGGACGGCCTAATTGCTTGCTAATCTCGGTTATGGCTATTTTTAGTGAAGTGGGTCATGTGGCCTTTCAATTGAATTGTGACATGTGTTATTTATGTTCCTAAGCTTCAATTCTGGTTATTTTCTTCGGTGTATGGCTGCCTAAGTGTGTTGGCAATAGCTAAGGTTACACTTTGGTAATTAATTTAGCCATTTAAGTTGGGATTTTCAGTTACCAAGCAAAGTGTGACAATTAATGATTTAATTGGTTGTTTAATTCCAATTTATTTTGATTTTAAAACGTGTAACTTGTTGAAATTCTTAAATTCTCTATTAAGGCATATAGCTGGTACTTAATAGGGCAGGTTTGAATGTTTTTGGGTGGCTGAATTGGGCTTTCCTGAGCTATAAGTAAGCTAGGTGCCTTATTTGAAAATTTTCATTTCTATCTTTTTAGTCCTTGAATTTCTACTGGAGAAAATGTGTCAATTCAGGACCTGCCTTGAGGTTGGGGTCCCTCATTTAAGTCTTAGGGTGTCCCTAGAGTATCCTAGGGTATTTGTCTTGGGTCAAATAGATCTTCCCTACTCTTTTTAACTAATTAAAACCAAAAGGGCAAAAGCTAAGTTCTTCTTTCAATTTAGTCCATAGGGTTTTGGGTCAGGGTTTCTCTTGTACTTCTTCCTACTTTTTAAATCTCTTTCCTCTAACTAGGGTTTCTCACCCTATTTGCAAATACAATCAAGCGTTTAAGGTTTAGGGTTTGGGGATTTGAATTTAGAGTTCAGGGTTTAGGTTTTAAGGTGTAGGGTTTCGGGTTTTAGATTTTGGGTTTAGGGTTTTTTTTAGGGTTTAGGGTGTAGGGTTTAGGATTTTGGGTTTAGGGTTTAGGATTCAGGATTTAGGATTTAGGATTTAAGGTTTACGGTTTACGGTTTAGGGTTTAGTGTTTTTGGTCTAGGGTTTGGGGTTTTGGATTTAGAATTTAGGGTTTAAGGTTTAGGGTTTTTGATATAGAGTTTAGGATTTAGGGTTTAGGGTTTTAGATTTCAGGTTTAGGGTTTGGCATTTAGGGTTTAGGATTTTGGATATAGTATTTAAGATTTAGGGTTTAGGGCTTAGGGTTTAGGATTTGACGTTTAGGGTTTAAGGTTTAGGATTTAAAGTTTAGGTTTTGGGGTTTACGATTTAGGGTATAGGGTTTACAGTATAAGGTTTAGGGTTTTGGATTTAGAGTTTAGGGCTTAGGGTTTTAGATCTCAGGTTTTGGTTTTGCCATTTAGAGCTTAGGGTTTAGGGTTTTGGATGTAGTATTTAGGATTTAGAGTTTAGGGTTAGGGTTTAGGGTATAGGGTTTTGTGTTTGGCATTTAGGGTTTAAGGTTTAGGATTTAAGGTTTAGGTTTTAGGGTTTACAATTTAGGTATAGGGTATAAGGTTTACGGTTTAAGGTTTACGGTTTAGGGTTAAGGGTTTGGATTCAATGTTTACGGTTTAGGGTTTGGGGTTTTGGATTTAGAGTTTAGGATTTAGGGTTTATATTTTAGGTTTTTGGGTTTCGGCTTTAGGTTTTAGGGATTAGGCTTTTAGATTTTGGGTTTAGGGTTTAGGGTTTGGCGTTTAGGGTTTACGGTTCACAATTTAGGGTCTTGGGTTTAGTGTTTAGGGTTTAGGGTTTATGATTATGGATATAGAGCTTAGCATTTAGGGTTTAGGGTATTGGGTATAGGGTTTATAGTTTACGGTTTGGGGTTTAGGCTTTAGGGTTTTATATTTTGGGTTTAGGGTTTGGCATTTATGGTTTAGGGTTTAGGATTTAGGATTAAGGGTTTAGAGTTTAGGGTTTAGGGTTTAGGATTTAGGTTTTAGGGTTTAGGTTTAGGGTCTAGGGTTTAGGGTTTGGGGTTTTGGATTTAGTGATTAGGGTTTAGTGTATGGGCTTTAGGTTTTAGTGTTTTGGGATCAGGCTTTAGGGTTTAGGGTATTAGACTTTGGTTTAGGATTTGGTGTTTATGGTTTAAAGTTTATGGCTTAGTGTGTAGGGTTTGTTGTTTAGGGTAAAGGGTTTAAGGTTCGGGGTTTAGCGTTTACTGTTTAGGATTTATGGTTTAGGGTGTAGGGCTTGGGGTTTAGGGCTTAGGGTTTAGGATTTTGGGTTGAGTGATTAGGGTTTTGGGGTTTTGGATTTAGATTTTAGTGTTTAGGGTTTAAGGCTTAGTTTATTGGGTTTAGTGTTTAGGGTTTGGGGTTTAGGGTTTAGGGATTAGGGTTTTAGATTTTGGGTTTAGGGTTTAGGGATTGGCGTTCAGGGTTTTAGATTTAAAGTTTAGGGTTTATGGTTTACGGTTTACAGATTTGGGTTTAGGGTTCAAGGTTTTGGGTTCAGGGTTCAGGGTATTGGGTTTAGTGTTTAGGGTTTCGGGTTTAAGGTTTGGGGTTTATGGTTTAGGGTTTATGGTTTGGCATTTAGGGTTTACAGTTTGTTGTGTAGAATTTAGGGTTTAGGGCTTTGGGTTTAGTGTGTAGGGTTTAGGGTTAAAGTATTAGGTTTCGGGCGTAGGGTTTAGATCTTGGGGTTTAGGGTTTAGGTTTTAGGGTTTTCCATTTAGGGCTTAGGGTTTAGAGTTTAGGGTTTGGCATTTAGGGTTTAGGGTTTAGGGTTTGGCATTTAGGGTTTACAGTTTACGGTTTGTTATTTAGAATTTAGGGTATAGGGCTTTGGGTTTAGTGTTTAGTGTTTAGGGTTTAGGGTTAAAGTATTGGGTTTTGGGTGTAGGGTTTAGCGGTTGGGGTTTAGGGTTTAGGTTTTAGGGTTTACCATTTAGGACTTAGGCTTTAGAGTTTAGGGTTTTGGGTTTAGTGTTTCTGGTTTTGGATTTAGAGTTTAGGAATTAGGGTATGGGTTTGGATTCAACGTTTAAGGTTTATGGTTTAGTGTTTGGGGTTTAGGGTTTAGGGTTTATGGTTTAGGGCTTTAGATTTTGGGATTAGGATTATTTGTTTAGGGATTATGGTTTAGGGTTTATGGTTTAGGGTTTAGGGTTTAGGGTTTACTATTTCGGGTTTAAGGTTTTAAGATTTATGGTTTAGATTTAGGGCTTAGCATTTAGGGTTTAGTATTTTAGTTTTACGGTTTGGGGTTTTGGATCTCGAGTTTAGGGTTTAGGGATTAACATATTGGGTTCAAGGTTTTGAGTTTAGGGATTAACATATTGGGTTTAAGGTTTAGGGTTTAGGGTATTGGGTTAGGGTTTTAGATTTTGGGTTCAAGGTTTCGCGTTTACGGTTTGTTGTTTAGGGTTTTCGGTTTTGGGTTTAAAGTTTTTAGTTTTGGGTTTAGCATTTAGGGTTTCGAGTTTATAGTTTAAGGTTTAGGGTTTAGGATTTAGGGTTAAGGGTTTAGAGTTTAGGGTTTTAGATTTTGGGTTTAGGGTTTGGCATTCAGGGTTTAGGGTTTAAGGTTTTAGATTTTATGTTTAGGGTTTGGCATTTAGGGTTTAGGGTTTAGGTTTTGTTGTTTAGGGTTTTGGGTTTTGGGTTTTGGCTTTATGGTTAAGGATTTAGGGTTTATGGTTGAGGGTTTAGGGTTCACGGTTTGGGGTTTTGGATTTAGAGTTTATGATTTAGGGTTTAGGGTTTTGGATTTAGAGTTTAGGGTTTAGGGTTTAGGGATTAGGATTTAGGGTTTAGGGTTTATGGTTAGCGTATTAGGTTTAGGTTGTACAGTTTAGGGTTTGGGGTTTAGGGTTTAAGGTTTAGGGTTTAGGGTTTAAGGCTTAGGTTTTAGGGTTTTTGGGTTTAGGGTTTGGAGTTTGGGGTTTGGGGTTTTGGATTTAAAGTTTAAGGTTTAGGGTTTGGATTCAGCATTTAGGGTTTAAGGTCTAGGGTTTAGGGTTTGGGGTTTTTGATTTACAGTTTAGGGTTTGGGGTTTAGGGTTTAAGGCATTGGGTATTGGGTTTAGGGTTTAGGGTGTGGGGTTAAGGTTTGTGGGTTTAGGGTTTTACATTTTGGGTTTAGGGTTTAGGATTTATGGTTTAGGATTTACAGTTTACGATTTAGGGTTTAGGGTTTTGGTTTTGGGGTTTAGGGTTGGTGGTTTTGGATTTATAGTTTAGGGTTTAAGGTTTAGGGATTAGTGTATTGGGTTTAGGGTTTAGGGTTTGGGGTTTAGGGTTCTACCTTTTGGATTTAGGGTTTAGGGTTTAGAGTTTTGCATTTAGGGTTAAGGGTTTAGGGTTTGTTGTTTACGGTATACGGTTTAGGGTTTAAGGTTTAGGGTTTAGGGTTTAGGGTTTAGGGCTTAGGGTTTTGGGTTTTGGGTTTTGGGTTCAAGGATTAAGATTTATGGTTTAGGGTTTAGGGTTTGGGGTTTTGGATTTAGGGTTTAGGTTTAGGGTTTGGATTTGGATTTGGATTCGGTGATTAGGGTTTAGGGTTTGGGGTTTTGGATTTAGATTTTAGGTTTTAGGGTTAAGGGTTTTTGATTTTGGGTTTAGGATTTGGTGTTTAGGGATTAGGGTTTACGGTTTAAGTTCAGGGTTTAGGATTTAGGGTTTTGGTTTTAGGGTTTAGGATTTATGGTTTATGATTTAGGGCTTAGGTTTTAGGGTTTAGGGTTTATTGTTTTGATTTTGGGGTTTAGGGTTTGGGGTTTGGGGTTTTGGATTGAGAGTTTAGGGTTTAGGGATCAGCGTATTGGGTTTAAGGTTAAGGGATCATCGTATTGGGTTTAGGGTTTAAGGTTTAGGGATTAGGGTTTTAGATATTGCGTTTAGGGTTAGTATTTAAAGTTTAGGGTTTACGGGTTACGGTTTAGGGTTTGGGGTTTCGATTATATAGTTTAGGATTTAGGGTTTGGCGTATTGAGTTTTGGGGTTTGGGTTTAGGGTTTAGGGTTTCGGGTTTAGGGTTTAGGGTTTTAGATTTTGTGTTTAGGGTTTGGTGTATAGGGTTTACAATTTAGGGTTGACAATTTTGGATTTAGGGTTTAATGTTTAGGGTTTTAGATTTAGGGTTTAGGGTTTGGCGTTTAGGGTTTAGGGTTTTAGATTTTCGGTTTAGGGTTTAGGGTTTTCGGTTTAGGCTTTAGGATTTAGGGTTTGGGGTTTATGGTTTAGGATTTAGGGTTTAGGGTTTAGGGTTTAGGGTTTTCAATTTAGAGTTTAGGGATTAGGGTTTAGGGTTTTGAGTTTAGGGTTTAGGGTTTAGGATTTAGGGTTTACGTTTTAGGGTTTAGGGTTTAAGGCTTATGGTTTAGGTTTTAAGGTTTAGAGTTTTGGGTATAGGGTTTGGATTCAACATTTAGGGTTTAAGGTTTAGGGTTTAGGGTTTTGGATTTATAGTTTAGGGTATTGGGTTTAGAGTTTAGGGTATAGGGTTTAGGGTTTAAGGTTTAAGGTTTAGTGTTTTAAATTTTGGGTTTAGTGTTTTTGGTTTTGGGTTTAGGGTTTAGGATTTATTGCTTGGGGATTAGGGTTTTGGTTTTGGGGTTAGGGTTGGGGGTTTTGGATTTAGAGTTTAGGGTTTAGTGTTTAGGGATTAGCTTATTGGGTTTAGGGTTTGGGGTTTAGGGTTTAGGGTTTAGGGTTTAAGGATTAGGGTTTTAGATTTTGGGTTTAGAGTTTAGGGTTTAGGGTTTTGCGTTTAGGATTTAGGGCTTAGGATTTATTGTTTACGGTTTACGATTTAGGTTTTAAGGTTTTGGGTTTAGGGTTTAGGGTTTAGGGTTTAGGGTTTTGGGTTTGGGGTTTAGGGTTTAGGGTTTGTGGTTTAAGGTTTAGGGTTTAGGGTTCAGGGTTTTAGATTTTGGGTTTAGGGTTTGGCATATAGGGTTTAGGGTATAGGGTTTAGGATTTAGGGTTTGGGGTTTGGGGTTTTGGATTTATAGTTTAGGGTTTAGGGTTTTGGATTTAGAGTTTAGGGTTTAGCGTTTAGGGTTTGGGGTTTAGAGTTTACATTTTAGGGATTAGGGTTTAGGGCTTAGGGTTTTGGGTTAGCATTTTGGGTTAGGTTTTAGGGTTTCGAGTTTTGGATTTAGAGTTTAGGGTTTATGGTTGAGGGATTAGCGTATTGGTTTTATGGTTTCGGGTTTTAGATTTCGGATTTAGGGTTTAGGGTTTTGCGTTTAGGGTTTACGGTTTATTGTTTAAGGTTTACGATTTAGGGTTTAAGGTTTTGGGTTTATGGTTTGGGGTTTGGGGTTTTTTGATTTAAAGTTTAAGGTTTGGGGTTTGGGGATTGGATTCAGCATTTAGGGTTTAAAGTTTAGGGTTTTCAGATTTGGATTTAGAGTTTAGGGATTAGGGTTTAGGGCATTGGGTTTAGGGTTTAGTGTATGGGGTTTAGGGTTTAGCATTAAGGGTTTAGGGTTTAGGGTGTAGGGTTTGGAGTTTTGGAAGTTTAGGGTTTGGATTCAGCATTTAGGGTTTAGGGTTGGGCTTTTGGATTTAGAGTTTAGGCTCTAGGGTTTAGGGTTTAGGGTAATGAGTTTAGGGTATAGGATTTAGGGTTTCGAATTTCGAGTTTTGGGTTTTGGGTTTAGGGTTAGTGGTTTTGGGTTTATGGTTTTGGGATTAGGGTTTTCGATTTTGGGTTTTGGGTTTTAGGTTTATGATTTAAAATTTAGGGTTTAGGGTTTAGGTTTAAGGTTTAGGGTTTAGGGTTCAAGGTTTTGGATATAGAGTTTAGGATTTGGGGTTTAGGGTATTGGGTATATGGTTTAGGGTTTGGCATTTAGCCTTTAGGATTTAGGGTTTGTTGTTTAGGGTTTACGGTTTATGGTTTAAGGTTTTGGGTATTGGGTTTAGGGTTTAGGATATAGTGTTTAGTATTTAGGTTTTAGGGTTTGGGGTTTAGGGTTTAAGGTTCAGGGTTTAGGGTTTAGGGTTTGGGTTTTTGGATTTAGAGTTTAAGGTTTAGGGTGTAGGGTTTTGGATATAGAGTTTAGGGTTTTGGATGAAGGGTATTAGATTTAAGGTTTACGGTATGGCATTTAGGGTTTACGGTTTAGGGTGTATGGCATGGGGTTTGGGGTTTAGGGTTCAGGGTTTAGGGTTTCGGGTTTTGGATTTAGAGTTTAGGGTTTGGATTCAACGTTTAGGGTCTAGGGTTTATATTTAGGGTTCAGGGTTTTGGAATGGAGTTTAGGGTTTAGGGTTTAGGTTAATTGGTTTAGGGTTTGGGATTTACGGTATTAAGGTTTTAGATTTTTGGGTTAGGGTTTGGTGTTTAGGGTTTAGGGTTTGTTGTTTACGGTTTAGGGTTTAGGGTTTAAGGTTTTGAGTTTAGGGTTTAGGGTTTAGTGTTTAGGATTTATGGTTTAGGGTTTAAGGTTTAGGGTTTTAGACTTTAGGTTTAGGGTTTGGCATTTGGGGTTTAGGGTTTAGGGTTCAGGGTTTGGGGTTTTGGATTTAGAGTTTAGGGTTTAGGGTTTTGGATTTAGAGTTTAGGGTTTAGAGTATAGGGCTTAGGGTTACCATATTTGATTTAGGGTGTAGGGTTTGGGGTTTGGAGTTTAGGGTTTACATTTTAGGGCTTAGGGTCTGGGGTTTAGGTTTTTTTTTAGAGTTTAGGGTTTAGGGTTTAGGATTTAGATTCAGCTTTTAGGGTTTAGGACTTGGGGTTTTGGATTTAGAGTTTAGGGTTTAGTGTTTACTGTTTAGGGTTTAGGGTTTAGGTTTTAGGGTTTAAGGTTTAGGTTTAGGGTTCAGGGTTTTGGATTGGAGTTTAGGGTTTAGGGTTTATGGTTTGGGGTTTACGGTATTGGGTTTAGGGTTTGGGGTTTGGGGTTTACGGTTTCAGATATTGGGGTCAAGGTTTGTGGTTTAGGGTTTGCCGTTTAAGGTGTATAGTTTAGGGTTTATCGTTTAGAGTTTAGGGTTTAAGGTTTAGGATTTTGGATTTATGGTTTTGGATTTTAGGTTTAGGGCTCAAGGTTCAGGGATTGGGGTTTTGGATTTAGAGTTTACAGTTTCAGGTTTACGATTTTGTATTTAGAGTTTAGGGTTTAAGGTTTAGGGTTAGCGTATTGGGTTTAGGGTGTAGGGTTTGGGGTTTGGGGTTTACGTGTTAGGGCTTAGGGTTTAGGGCTTAGGGTTTAGGGTTTAGGATTTAGGGTTTAGGGTTTGGGGTTTAGGGTTTGGGCTTTTGGATTTAGAGTTTAGGGTTTATGGTTTAAGATTTACATTCAGCGTTTAGGGTTTAGGGTTTGGGATTTTGGATTTAGAGTTTAGGGTTGTGGGTTTAGGGTATAGGGTTTAGGGTATGGCGTTTAGGGATTATGGTTTAGGGTTTCAGGTTTAGGGGTTTTGATTATGGGTTTAGGGTTTAGGGTTTAATGTTTAGGGTTTAGGTTTTGTTGTTTAGGGTTTAGAGTTTAGGGTTCAGGGTTTAGGGGGATTTATGGTTTAGGATTTAAGGTTTAGCGTTTAGGCTTTAGCGTTTAGGATTTAAAGTATAGGGTTTACGATTTTGGGTTTTGGGTTTAGGGTCCAGCGTTTAGGTTTAGGGTTCAGGGTTTTGGAATGGAGTTTACAGTTTAGGGTTTAGGGTTTGGGGTTTGGGGTTTAGGGTATTGGGTTTAGGGTTTGGGGTTTAAGGTTTTAGATTTTTGGGTTATGGTGTCGCATTTAGGGTTTAGGATTTGTTGTTTACAGTTTAGGGTTTAAGGTTATGCATTTAGGGTTTAGGATTTAGGGTTTAGGGTTTTAGATTTTGGTTTTAGGGTTTGGCATTTAGGGTTTAGGTTTAGGGTTTAAGGTTCTGGATTTAGAGTTTGGTTTAGGGTTTGGGGTTTAGGGTTAGCGTATTGGGTTTAGGGTATAAGGTTTAGGGTTTGGGGTTTAGGGTTTACGTTTTATGGCTTAGGGTTTAGGGCTTGGGATTGTGGATTAAGAGTTTAGGGTTTTGGGTTTAGAGTAGAGGGTTTAAGGTTTAGGGTGTCATGTTTCGGGTTTAATGTTTTAGATTTTTAGTTTAGGGTTTATGATTTAGTGTTTAAGGTTTAGGATTTGTTGTATAGGTTTTAGGTTTAGGGTGTAGGATTTACGGGTTAGCATTTAGGCTTTAGGGTTTAAAGGTTAGAGTTTACGGATTACGGTTTAGGGTTTTGGGTTTAGGTTCTAGAGTTTGGGTTTAAGGTTCTTGGTTTTGAAATGGAGTTTAGGGTTTAGGGTTTAGGGTATTGGGTTTAGGGTTTAGGGTTCAGGGTTTGGGGTTTAGGATTTCAGATTTTGGGGTTAGGGTTTGGCATTTTGGATTTAAGGTTTGTTGTTTAGGGTTTATGGTTTAGGGTTTAGGGTTCACCTTTTAGGGCTTATGGTTTAAGGTTTAGGATTTAGGATTTAGGGCTTAGGGTTCAGGGTTTAGGGTTTAAGGTTTAGGGTTTGGGGTTTTGGATTTAGAGTTTTGGGTGCAGGGTTTAGGTGTTGGATTTAGAGTTTAGGGTTTATGGTTTAGGGTTATCGTATTAGGTTTATGGTGTAGGGTTTGGGGTTTAGGGTTTACGTTTTAGGGCTTAGGGTTTAGGGTTTGGGGTTTGGGGTTTTAGCTTTAGAGTTTAGGGTTTACGATTTTGGATTTAGATTTATCATTTAGGGTTTAGGGTTTGGGGTTTTGGATTTAGAGTTTAAGGTTTACCGTTTACGGTTTGGGGTTTAGGGTTTAGGGTTTGTTGTTTAGGGTTTGTTGTTTATGGTTTACGGTTTTGGGTTTAAAGTTTTGGGTACTGGGTTTAGGGTTTAGAGTTTATAGTTTAGGGTTTAGGATTTAGGGTTTAGGGTTTGGGGTTTGGGGTTTAGAGTTTAGGGTTATAGATTTTTTGTTTAGGTTTTGCCATTAAGGGTTTAGGGTTTATAGTTTTGGCTTTATGGTTGAGGATTTAGGGTTTAGGATTAAGGGTTTAGGGTTTAGGGTTTATGGTTTAGGGTTCACGGTTTTGGGGTTTTGGATTTAGACTTTAGAGTTTAGGGTTTAGGGTTTTTGTTTTATTGTTTAGGGTTTAGGGTTTAGGATTTAAGGTTAATGGTTTATGGTTAGCGTGTTGGGTTTAGGTTGTACAGTTTAGGGATTAGGGTTTAGGGTTTACATTTTAGGGTTTAGGGTTTGAGGCTTAGGGTTTAGGGTTTGGGGTTTTGGATTTAAAGTTTAGGGTTTAGGGCTTGGATTCAACATTTAGGGTTTAAGGTTTAAGGTTTGGGGTTTCTGATTTACAATTTAGGGTTTAGGGTATTGGGTATTGGGTTTAGGGTTTAGGGTATGGGGTTAGGGTTTTTGGGTTTAGGGTTTAGGGTTTAGGATTTATGGTTTAGGATTTACGGTTTACGGTTTAGGGTTTAGGGTTAGGGGTTTTGGATTTATAGTTTATGGTTTAAGGTTTAGGGATTAGCTGATTGGGTTTAGGGTTTGGGGTTTAGGGTTCTAGATTTTGGAATTAGGGTTTAGGGTTTCGTGTTTTGCATTTTGGGTTAAGGGTTTAGGGTTTGTTGGTTACGGTTTACGATTTAGTGTTTAAGATTTTGGGTTTTGGGTTATGGGTTTAGGGCTTAGGGTTTTGGGTTTTGGGTTCAGGGTTTAAGATTTAGGGTTTAGGGTTTAGGGTTTGGGGTTTTGGATTTAGAGTTTAGGATTTAGGGTTAAGGGTTTTGGGTTTGGGTTTTGGTTTTAGGGTTTAGGATTTATGGTTTTGGATTTTGGTCTTATGGTTTAGGGTTTACGATTTCGATTTTGGTTTCGAGGTTTAGGGTTTAGGGTTTAGGGTTTGGGGTTTTGGATTTAGAGTTTAGGGTTTAGGGTTTAGGGATTAGCGTATTAGGTTTAGGGTAAAGTGATTAGCGTATTGGGTTTTGGGTTTAAGGTTTCGGGATTAGGGTTTTAGATATTGGGTTTAGGGTTTAGGATTTAAAGTTTAGGGTTTAGGGTTACGGTTTAGGGTTTGGGTTTTAGGATATAGAGTTTAGGGTTTAGGGTATTGGGTTTTGAGTTTTTGGATTTCGGTTTAGGGTTTAGGGTTTTAGATTTTGTGTTTAGGGTTTGGCGTTTAGGGTTTACAATTTAGGGTTTAGGGTTTAGGGTTTAGGGTTTAGTATTTAGGGTTTAGGGATTAGGGTTTTAGATTTTTGGTTTAGGGTTTAGGGTTTTGGGTTTAAGGTTTAGGATTTAGGGTCTAGCGTCTAGGGTTTAGGATTTAGGGTTTAGTGTTTTTGGTTAAGGGTTTATGGTTTGGGGTTTTCGATTTAGAGTTTAGGTTTTTGGGTTTCGAGTTTAGGATTTTGAGTTTAGGGTTTAGGGTTTGGGATTTTGGGTTTATGATCGCACGCGTCGCAAGGTTGACCAAATTAACCAAATTAGAATGAATATAGCAGCGTAACTCGGATCGTTTTCACTCAAGGAGCCTTTATCTAAGATCCTAGGCTAAACTAATTATCGAAAACATGCAATTAACAAACTAAAGTGAAGTGTTGGGATTTTAAGCTATCTACTAAATGAGAAAAGCAATAAAAGTAAACTTAAATGTAAATAAAAAGAACTTAAATTACTATTTTTGGTATTTTTCTTGAAAAGGCTAATTAAAAAGAAGTTGGAATTAATATTAAAAATGCCCTTGGAAATGGAATTATAGCTATGATAGTTCAAATTCATATGGGAATTAATATTTCACTAAGTCTTAAGGTAATACCTCAAGGTACCACTTGAGTCTTGTGTTCTTTCTTAATAATTACTCCTACTATCATAGCTAGCAATTACTCCAAAAGACAGAACTAAAAATCACTTAGTGTATGATTAAAATTAGAGAAAAGCAACTTGTTCCTCTACTAAAAATTGCTCAACCGAGACAATCAAATACAAGCATATAAGATTATATACTCTAGTCATGAACATGCTAAAAAATACTTTCTAATTGCATTGTAAGGGTAATATTTCTATACAATCATCAAGTTGCCAAAATCAATCTAAATCATAATCACTCAATACACATAGACAATATATCCATAAATCTAAAATTCTAAATTGCATAAAGATAAATCCTAAACCTAGGAAATCAAATATACAATTTAAAATTAGGTATTGAGATAAAATAACTCCCCTTTGTAGAATGGGAACTCAAGCCCTAATCTCCATCTCCAAGAAGCAAGAAAACTAGCCACACATAAAGAGAGAAATTGAGAACTCCATCACTTCCACAATATGGCTAGATGCTATGATGAGATGGTGAACTAGATGATGATGATGATGGAAATGGTCAAATGGTGTTGTAATGGGAGTGAAACAGAGAACAAGAGAAGAATGGATTGAAGGGATTAGGTAAAGAGGTGGGTGGCGTGGAAAGAGAGATGGGTGAATGTGGTGAAATGGTGATGATGATGGAAAAATATGGTGATAGGTGGCGTGTGAGAATGGGATGGAAGAAGTGAGGAGGTGATGGTATGAAGAAAAGTGGGAGTGGAGGCGTGAAGCAGAGGAGGAGAAATTGGGGAAAAATTGCTACTTGCTTTTCCAATGTGTTTTTTCAATTTAAAACCTAATGCCTCCCATTCTTTTTGTGGATTAGTGGCGTGAGGGCTTAGCAAAAATTGGGAAGGTGGATTTGGGTCTTGGGTCTTCAATTTTTGGGCTTTAAATTCTTATGCTTGGGCCTTTGAACTCTTTTTTTTAAAGATAAACTACAAAGTAAAAATAAGCCCAATATAAAATAATCATTCCCAAATATTTTAATTAAAAAGCAATCACAAAAATATAACAATTTAACCCTTTTTAATATTATTTTTCATGTAATTAATCTTTAACCAAATTTATCATAATTGATGCAATTAAGGACAATAAAATATAATAAGAGCCCTAAAATAAGATAGAAAATATTATACAAAATAGGGAGTTATCAGTTTACGTTTTAGGGTTTAGGGTTTAAGGCTTATGGTTTAGGTTTTAAGGTTTAGGGTTTAGGGTTTAGGGTTTAGGGTATAGGGTTTACGGTTTGGCATTTTGGATTTAGAGTTTCGAGATAAGGGTTTAGGGTTTAGATTCAGCTATTAGGGTTTAAGGTTTAGGGTTTGGGGTTTGGGGTTTTGGACTTATAGTTTAGGGTTTAGGGTTTAGGGTATTGGGTTTAGAGTTTAGCGTTTATGGCTTAGGGTATGGGGTTTAGGGTTTAGGGTTTAAGATTTAGTGTTTTAGATTTTGGGTTTAGGGTTTTTGATTTTGGGTTTAGGGTTTAGGATTTATGGTTTAGGATTTAAGGCTTAGGGGTTACGATTTTGGTTTTGGGGTTTAGGGTTTAGGGTTTAGAGTTTCGGGTTTAGTGTTTAGGAATTAGCTTATTGGGTTTAGGGTTTAGGGTTTGGGGTTTAGGGTTTAGGGTTTAAGGATTAGGGTTATTGATTTTGGGTTTAGGGTTTTGCGCTAAGGATTTAGGGCTTAGGATTTGTTGTTTACGGTTTACGGTTTAGGTTTTAAGGTTTAGGGTTTAGGGTTTAGGGTTTGGGGTTTAGGGTTTAGGGTTTTAGATTTTGGGTTTAGGGTTTGGGGTTTAAGGTTTAGCATTCAGGGTTTGGTGTTTTGGATTTATTGTTTAGGGTTTTGGATTTAGAGTTTAGGGTTTAGGGTTAGCATATTGGGTTTAGGCTATAGCGTTTAGGGTTTGGGGTTTAGAGTTTACATTTTAGTGTTTAGGGTTTAGGGCTTAGGGTTTAGGGTTTTGGGTTAGGGTTTTGGGTTTGGGTTTTTGGATTTAGAATTTAGGGTTTGGGGTTTAGGGATTAGCATATTGGGTTTAAGTTTTTGGGTTTTAGATTTTGGGTTTAGTGTTTAGGGTTTAGGGTTTTGCATTTAGGGTTTAGGGTTTGTTGTTTAAGGTATGCGATTTAGGGTTTAAGGTTTTGTATTTAGGGTTTAGGGTTTAAGGTTTGGGGTTTTTGATTTAGAGTTTAGGGTTTAGGGTTTAGGATTTACTATATGGGGTTTAGGGTTTAGGGTTAAGGGTTTCAGGTTTAGGGTTTAGGGTTTAGAGTGTAGGGTTTGGGTTTTTGGAGTTAGAGTTTAGGGTTTAGGGTTTGGTCTTTTGGATTTAGAGTTTAGGCTCTAGGGTTTAGGGTAATGAATTTAGAGTTTAAGCTCTAGGGTTTAGGGTAATGTATTTAGGGTTTAGGATTTAGGGTTAGGGGTTTTGGGTTTAAGGTTTAGGGATTAGGGTTTTCGATTTTGGGTTTAGGGTTTAGGGTTTCGCATTTAGGGTTTAGGTTTTAAGATTTAAAGTTTATGGTTTAGGGTTTAGCGTTTAAAGTTTAGGGTTTCTGGTTCAAGGTTTTGGATATAGAGTTTGGGATTTGGGGTTTAGGGTTTAGGGTATTGGGTTTAGGGTTTAAGGTCTGGCGTTTAGCCTTTAGGGTTTAGGGTTTGTTGTTTAAGGTTTACGGTTTATGGTTTAAGGTTTTGGGTTTAGGATTTAGGTTTTGGGGTTTAGGGTTTGGGGTTTATGGTTCAGGGTTTAGGGTTTTTGGTTTAGGGTTCAGGGTTTGGGGTTTTGGATTTAGAGTTTAATGTTTAGGGTTTAGGGATCAGGATATAGAGTTTAGGGTTTAGGATGAAGGGTATTAGATTTAAGGTTTAGGGTATGGCATTTACGGTTTAGGGTTTAGCATATTCGGTTTAGGGTTTAGGGCATGGGGTTTGGGGTTTAGGGTTTGGGGTTTTGGGTTTTGGATTTAGAGTGTATGGTTTAGGGTTTGGATTCAACGTTTAGGGTTTAAGGTTTAGCATATTGGGTTTAGGGTTTAGGATTTCGCTTTTAGGGTTTAGGGTTTTAGATTTTGGGTTTAGGCTTTAGGGTTTGGCATTTAGGCTTTAGGGTTTTGGATTTAAAGTTTAGGGTTTTCGGTTTACAATTTTGGGCTTAGGGTCTGGGGTTTATGTTTACGGTTCACGGTTTTGGAATGGAGTTTAGCGTTTAGGGTTTGGGGTTTAGGGTAATTGGTTTAGGGTTTCCAGTTTGGGGTTTAAGGTATTGGCTTTAGGGTTTAGGGTTTTTGATTTTCAGGTTAGGGTTTGGCATTTATGGTTTATGGTTTATTATTTAGGGTTTAGGGGTTAGGGTTTAAGGTTGAGTTTAGGGTTTAGGGTTTAGTGTTTAGGATTTAGGATTTAGGGTTTAAGGTTTAGGATTTTAGATTTTGGGTTTAGGGTTTGGAGTTTAGAGTTCAGGGTTCAGGGTTCAGGGTTTGGGGTTTTGGATTTAGAGTATCAGGTTTAGGGTTTTGGATTTAGAGTTTAGGGCTTAGGGTTACTGTATTTGGTTTAGGGTTTGGGGTTTACGTTTTACGCTTCGGGTTTAGGGTTTTGGTTTTTTTATTTAGAGTTTAGGGTTTAGGATTTAGATTCGGCATTTGGGGTTTAGGGTTTAGGGTTTTGGATTTAGAGTTTAGGGTTTAGTGTTTACGATTTACGGTTGAGGGTTTTGGGTTTAAGGTTTACGGTCTATGGTTTAGGTTTATGGTTCAGGGTTTTGGAATGGAGTTTAGGGTATAGAGTTTAGGGTTTTAGATATTAGGGTTAGGGTTTGGGATTTAGGGTTTGTTGTTTAAGGTGTACAGTTTAGGTTTTATGGTTTAGAGTTTAGGGTTTAGGGTTTAGGATTTTGGAATTAGGGTTTAGAGTTTAGGGTTTTAGGTTTTAGGTTTAGGGTCTGGCGTTTAGGGTTCATGGTTCAAGGTTTGGGGATTTGGATTTAGAGTTTAAGGTTTAGGGTTTACAGTTTTGTATTTAGAGTTTAGGGTTTAAGGTTTAGGGTTAGCGTATTAGATTTAGGGTCTAGGGTTTAGGGTTTGGGGTTTACGTTTTAGGGCTTAGGGTTTAGGGCTTAGGGTTTAGGGTTTATGGTTTAGGGTCTAGGGTTTAGGGTTCAAGGTTCAGGGTTTGGGGTTTTGGATTTAGAGTTTTGGGTTTAGGGTTTAGGGTTTTGGATTTATAGTTTAGGGTTTATGGTTTTGGGTTAGCATATTAGGTTTAGGGTTTAGGGTTTAAGCTTTACGTTTTAGGGCTTAGGATTTAGGGTTTAGGGTTTGGGGTTTTGGATTTAGAGTTTATGGTTTAGGATTTAGGATTTAGATTCAGCATTTAGGGTTTAGGGTATGGGGTTTTGGATTTAGACTTCAGGGTTTACGAATTATGGTTTTGGGTTTAAGGTCCACGATTTTCGAATGGAGTTTAGGGTTTAGGGTGTCACAACCCCCGTTTATAGGACCGTGACCGGCACAGACACAGGGAATATCCCCTATGCCTGTAAGCCTTATCACCTAATTGACAGAATATCTATTATTGAAAATAGATCCACATGCAGTATAATACTATGGCTACACCGAAATGGTCGGCTAGTGCCGCTTCAGGATATAGATATAGGAAAACACACATAATATATAACCAGTGGACTGGCTACACATCCGAAGATGCTGCCTATCCTATTCACATGCAACAAATATATGTATATATATATTTTTGGAAACAAGTTTTCCCTGCATCGTAATCTAACGGATCCTGATCTTTAAGGTGTGTGAAGCTGACAGTTCTAGATTTAGTGATACAATATAGTTGGGTACGTCTACCCTTTACTTTATGATACAATAATAAAGTAAATTAAATTACAATTACACTTTAGTCACCCACAAGAACAAGTTGTGGGTCTTGGAAAAGTGTTGCTCAACCCTCGTTCCCCCGAGACTTCTTCCACCTGTACTTAACCTGTCTCTGTGTAGTAAAAATGAGGTGTGAGTCTTGACCACGCGACTCAGTGAGGACTCTCCCATCCCCGGCGCAAGGTGGGTACCATAGCGCTGGGTTTTGGAGTCATACCCAACCACATGCAAAAACAACTAGTTACTGTTGTTAGCATACATTCTTGGTGATCACACAACAACCGAAATTTCACCCGAACACTCACATGCATTTAATAACTGTAAACATGCAGCAGTTTATTCCACGTCATGAATCAACAATTAAACACGTAACATATAGTGCCAGCTTTTACTTACCGGTCTTCTCACATTCAACATATCTGAATCAAACAAGATGTTGTGATGACGTAATCCTGTACGTCACCACTCCGCTGCACAATCAGCAATAATATGCAAACACAGACAATTCTTTAAGTACACGCAGATACTATAACATACATCTACTTAACTTCCCCCACTCTGGGGTATTTACTAGCCACTACATGGGTTTTCTACCTCGAACCCGTGCACTCGGGTTGCTGGCCACCACGTAGCAAAGCATACTTAACCCATTCACTTGGGTACTGGTCACCTCGTGACAATTCTGTTAATCAAACAATACTTAACCCCTTCACTTGGGTACTAGTCACCTTGTGACAATTCTATTAATCAAACACAATGAACTTCTATCTATCAAACAACTGATACGTAGCCACCACGTGGCACGTCCTGACCCCTTGCTGCGGGGCAATAGCTTGAGCCCACTCGTCCATTACCCAACCAGGCCACATGGCGGGCACGACACGACGTCTCGAAGCATGGCCACTAACACACCCTGGACCAACTCCACAGGATGATTTCTCTTTTACTAGGCTAGGCTCACGGTTCACCCATAGGTTCCTCCCGTGTCTCCTTACCTTAGTCTCACATATTAATAGGATTCTTTGTATCTTTCCCGAAGGATCAACAATTCTTCTCCTTATTAATATGTAAAAGTATTCTCAACAGGATATAACTCATATACCCATCCAGATGCACTCTCTGAGCCTCAAGCTATCGTCATCGCAATATAAATCCTTTCTGACCCTATTGCCAGGATAGGGCAATGACCACCGTCATGGTGATTATAAAACTGAGGTCTCAAGTGCCATCTGACGTTGTTCTAGTTGATGTCTCACATCGCTAGCATAACCAAATCCGAAACCCACCAATAACTCCCTTTGCATGATTTTAATTTAAGTCACCGTCGTGACGAGTTTTCAAAATAAAGTTTAGCCCTTCCGTACAAGGACTCTTACCACCGTCGTGGAAAAGATTTAATAAAATACTCATCATGCCTCCGGAGTGTATGAGTTAGATTTGTAACACACCAATCATAACAAACAATTATACTCTACTCCTATGTCTTCCTATCCAAGCTACTTTCCACAACCTATTTTCTAGTTCTTTCATTCTTTTAGCATTCTATACCTCTAGCTAACACATGCCAGAAAAGCAGAGAATATGCATACTCATGTAATCCACATAAGCATAAAACCCTAGGAGCAGAGATGAAAGAGCCCTCACCTTGGTCAATTTACTTAACATTCCCTTTGAGCACTCTTGTCTCCAAGGAAGTACTTGAATCCTATCACATACAACCAATTCAATCCATATAAACTTTCATACATCAACTTCTATTTAACCACATAAGTCCTATCACATATAATCCTTTCCACCATATTCTAAATTCATAATTACATAGCAACTTAAAACTACATTCAAGGCTAACCCAAAACCCCTTATTAAGCTAAGGTCATCATTTAGAGTTCTTTTTAAGTTAAAAACAATTTATACTTAAGTAAACAAGTCTTGCCACTTGCTCACTCTCCAAGCTCCTTCAATGAAGGATTTTGCCAAATATGGAAACTCCTCATTTTCACCATGGGTCCACACATAAAAAAAATCCAA